>JAQIFY010002791.1:0-13063 GCA_028533085.1 Varecia variegata | reverse complement strand
TTTTTTTTTTTGTATAGTCTCAGGTCAGGCAAAATGATCAATAAGTTCTTATGGGTTGGAATCTTTTATGATGAGTCTCAGATACGTTACTTTCTTCCCTAAGTCTTTTTAAATTTCTTTTCAATAAGGCACAGGTGTGTGCAGATCTAGCTTTTTTTTTCCTCTTGATTTTTTTTCTATCAACTTCTGCCTGACTCTCTTGAAACTATTTGATGAGACTCATTTCAGGACTTTTGTGTTCCTGCTCCCTACAGTGCTGATCACAGAGCTAGACAAATAGATGGTGCTCAGTTATGCCTGTTGGGGAATTGATCTGTCCTCGTTCTTCTTTATTTTATTAATATGTTATACTCTACCATCAATTTTCTAAATTTAATTTTCCTTATTTGCTTCCTTTTTGTAGGGATATATCCAAAACTAATAATAGATTTAATATGCAGTTTTCAAAACAACATGAATCTATTTTAAGAAGTGTAACTTATAATACCTGTTTACCAGCCTAAGATGTAATTTGGTATATCTCCTTTTAAATTAAGGATTAAAACTTCCTTTCACCTTTATGACCAACAGAAAGTCCAATGTCTTCTTCTTGAGGCTTTGACACTAATTGCACAAAAACACAGGGGCTTCCTTATTCATTCATTTATTCATAGAACAAATTATTAATATTACAGAGTGGCCACTATGTGCCAGGCACTGTTCCAGGTGCTGGAGGTACAACAGTGAAAGAGTTCAACTCTTAGAGGAAGAGACAGAACTAGGAAATCTGTGTCCATAAATGCTGATGCTTTGATCATTTCTGTACAGCATCATCACCATTGAAGACTCATTGTATACTGTTGGGTTGAAACCTGTCTACCATGAGGTGACTGATGCCTTTTCATGTTCAGATTCTTAATCATTGCTTCACTAGTAACATATCTTGGGGTCAAGAATTATAATTCTTTATTCACAGCCATTGTTTCCCAAAGCTTATAAATGAACCAGGAAAGATAAATCTTGAAGGAGTCGTATTTGTGTGAAATGATTACCAGTTAACTTTATCTCTTCAAAAAATACCTTTCCCTATGGTCTAAATTTATAGAGAGATCATGCATTAAATTTATAAACAAAAAATAATAATTAAAAATAATACATCTAGAGACACCCAGTTTTCATTTAGGATGTAGAAGATTGAACAAAATGTTGCTCCTACCTCACAACATAAGGTTCCAGAAAATCCACAAAATCCTAACTCTTATAAGCCTGGACAAGGGGAAAAGCCACTACTATGGGAAAAGCACAAAATTCTGTCCAGCTCCATCTCCTCTAAGGAACAAAAGACTTAAGTTGTTGGTGGGAGGGCAGCAAATCCTCACACAAGCCCTGCCTAAGAATGGTGCAGAAGCAGGGCAATAGAGAACATCCCTCAGTCCCTACTACCATACTAGCAAGCACCAACTAACAAGTAATAGCAGTCTACTTCTGGGCAAAAGGCAAGAAAATTGGAGAGACAACTTCTTTGATATGCAGGTACACAGGGAAGGCCTAAAGTTGAGGGTAGAACAGGCACATTGAGCAAAACCATTGAGCAAACCAACTCCCACCTTAAGCACAGCATAATGCTAGAATAAGGACACTGGCAGAGCACTGAACCATCAACAAAACTGAAACCCACATAAATTGCTGAGCATATTGACTCAAACTCCAACAGTAATGACCAACAGAAGAATAGGTATCCCTCTTCGTAGGCATAAATAGTATTTACCTTCATCTCTACTGTCCAACATAGTCTATCCAACATGCAATAAAAAGATATAACAACCACCTTCAAGAGGCAAAATAATCAACAGAATTTGACTCAGATTACCCAGATTTTGGAACTATCAGGCAGGAATTCAAGTTAACTATGATTAATATATTAAATGCTGTAGGAGAAAATATGGACAACATGTATGAATATATGAGGAATATCAGAAAATCAAGATGAAGGCAAATAGAAATGCTGGAAATAAAAATCATGGCAACAGTGATGAAAACTTACTTGAATAAAATTATCAGAAAAATCAATATAGTTGAAGAATGAATCAGTATACTTGAAGAGATTACCCAAACTGAAACACAAAGAGAAGAAAACAAAGTGAAGAAAGAAAACAGAATAGAGAATAAAAGAACATTGGAATAATATCAAGTAATCTAACATACATACAATAGAACTCCAGGAGAAGAGAAAAAAATGAGGCAGCAAAAGTATTTAAAGAGAAAGCAGTCAATAATTTTTTTCAAAATAATGAAATATGTCAAAAAATTTAAAAATCTCCAAGAACCCCAAGCACAAAAACATTAACCACACCACACCACACCCCTGCCAAGAGACAGCATATTGAAATCACGAAAATAAAAGATAAAGAGGAAATTGTAAAGGCAGTCAGAGAAAATAAGACACATACAGAGAAACAATAAAAAAATTACAACAGATTCCTTGTCATAATCCATGCAAGCTTAAAGACAATAGAGTGATTTCACTGGAGTGCTTAAAAAAACCCAAAACTATAAACCTAAAATCTTATATCCAGTGAAAATATAGTTCAAATCCGAAGGAGAATTAAAGACATTTTTAGACAAACAAAAGCCAAAAAAATTAATTATCAGTAGACCTGCACTATAAGATGTGTTAAAGAGAGCTGTTCAGAAAGAAGGACTATGTTACCAGAGAGAAATTTTGATATACACAAAGAATGAAGATCTCTGGAAATGGTGAAAATAAAGATAAATAAAATTTTTTAAATAATTCCAAAAGATAGTTGGCTCTCTAAAGCAAAAATAAGAGTGATATATTATGAGATCTGTAAAAGTAAAATGTATGACAGCAATTGCACCACCAAATATGGGAGGGAGGAATTGGGAACATGTGCTATAAGTTTCCTATACTACACTTGAAGTAGTGTAATATTATTTTAAGAAGACTGTGTTTTATCAATAGTGAATATTATAAAACTTGGAACAACTACTAAAAAGAAAACATTTTAAAAAGATATATGAGTAATAGGACAAAAGTGGAGATAAGATTAAATGTAAAAAGATACGCTTACAAACTAGAAAAGCTAGAGGAAATGGAAGAATTCTTGAAAACATACAAACTTCCAAGATTGAACCAGGAAGAAATAGACTCCCTGAATAGACCAATAACAAGTAGGGAGATTAAGTAATAAAAAAACTCCCAACAAAATAAAAGCTCAGCAACAGATGGATTCACAGCCAAATTCTACCAAATATACAAAGAAGAACTGCTGCTGAGCCTACTGAAATTGTTTCAAAAGATCAAGAAGGAGGGACTCTTCCCTCATTCTACAAAGCCAGTATCAGCCTGATACCTAAGCAAGAAAAGGATACAACAAAAAAGAAAACCACAAACCAATATCTCTGATGAACATAGATACCAGCAAACAGCAAAATACTTGCAAACTGAATCCAACAGCACATCAAAAGGATAATTCACTTGATAACCCAATTATCAAGTGGGTTTCATCCCAGGGATGCAAGGATGGTTCAACATATGCAAGTCAATAAATGTAATTCACCACATAAACAAAATTAAAGACAAAAACCATATCATCTCAGTAGATGCAGAAAAAGCATTTGATAAAATTCAGCATCCTTTTGTGATAAAAGCCTTCAAAAAACTTGGCATGGAAGGAACATACTTCAAAATAATAAAAGCCATATATGACAAACCCACAGCCAGCATTATACTGAATGGGGAAAAGTTGAAAGCATTTCCCCCTAAGAACTGGAACAAAACAAGAACATCCACTACCACCACTTCTATTCAACATAGTACTGGAAGTCCTAGCCAGAGCAACCAGGCAAGAGAAAGAAATAAAAGGCATCCAAATTGGAAAAGGGGAAGTCAAATTATCTCTGTTTGCTGATAATATGATCTTATACCTAGAAAACCCTTAGAACTTCTCCAAAACACTTCCAAATTTGATAATTGAGTTCAGCAAAGTCTAATATTATAAAATCAATGTACAAAAATCAATAGCATTTCTATACATCAACAACGATCAAGCTGAGAACCAAATCAAGAACTCAATCCCATTTACAATAGCTGCAAAATGAATAAAATACCTAGGAATAAATTTAACCAAGGAGGTGAAAGATCTCTACAAGGATAATACAAATCACTGATGAAAGAAATCATAGGTGACACAAACAAATGGAAAAACATCCCATGCTCATGGGTTGGAAAATCAATATTGTTGGAATGACCATACTGCCCAAAGCAATCTACAGATTTAATGCAATTCCTGTCAAAATACCAATGTTGTTTTTCACAAAATTAGATAAAACAATTCCAAAATTCGTATGGAACCAAAAAATAGCCCCAATAGCCAAAGCAATCGTAATCAAAAAGAACAAAAATGGCAGGTATCACATTATCTGACTTCAAATTATACTACAAGGCTATAATAATCCTAACAGCACGGTACTGGCATAAAAGTAGACATATAGATCAATAGAACAGAAGAGAGAACCCAGAAATAAAACTATGTGCATACAACCAACAGTCTTCAACAAAACAGATAAAAACTTATACTAGGGAAAGGATACACTATTTAATAAATGGTGCTGGGGAAATTGGAGAGCCATGTGCAGAAGAATGAAACTGAATCCCTATCTCTCACAGATAGGGATCTCTCTTGAATTACAAAAATTAACTCAAGATGGATTAAAGACTTAAATGTAAGATCTGAAACAATAAAAATTCTGGGTGAAAACCTTAGAAAAACTCTTCTGAACATTGACCTAGGCAAATAATTTATGGCTAATACCCCAAAAGCAAATGCAATAAAAACAAAACTAGACAACTAGGACCTAATTAAACTAAAAATCTTTTGCATAGCGAAAGAAATAATTAACAGAACAAATAGACAACCTATAGAGTGGGAGAAATTATTTGCAAACTATGTGTCTGACAAAGGACTAATACCCAGAATCTATAAGAAATTCAACTCATCAAGAAAAAAACAAATAATCCCATTAAAAAGTGGGCAAATGACATGAACAGACATTTTTCAAAAGAAGTTACATAAATGGCCAAGAAACATATGAAAAGATGCTCAACATCACTAATCATCAGAGAAATACAAATTAAAAACATAATGACATACCATCTTACTCCAATTAGAAATGCCATTATTAAAAAGTAAAAACAATAGATATTGGCATGGATGAAGTGAAAAGGGAACACTTATACACTGTTGGTGGGAATGTAAATTAGTACAACCTCTATGGAGAGTAGCATGGAGATTTTTCAAAGAACTAAAGATAGATCTGCCATTTGATCCTGCAATGCCACTAATGGGTATCTATCCAGAGGAAAGGAATCACTATATCAAAAAGATACCCATATTCTTATGTTTATTGCAGCACAATTCACTACTGCAAAGATATGGAATCAACCTAAGTGCCCATCAACTGATGAGTAGATAAAGAAAATAGACATACCTCATGGAGTACTATGTAGTGATAAGAATGAATGAAATAATGTCTTTTGCAGCAACTTGGATGGAACTGGAGGCCATTATCCTGAGTGATTATAACTCAGGGACAGAAAAATAAATCTACATGTTCTCACTTATAAGTGGGAGATAAACTATGGCTACACAAGGGCACACAGAGTGGTATAATGGACATTGGAGACTCACGAGGAGGAGACGGGAAGGGGGTGAGAGTTGAAATATTACCTATGGAGTACAATGTACACTACTCTGGTGTTGGGTACACCAAAAGCCCAGACTCTACCATTACACAATATATACATGTAATGGAATTCAATCCTAAATCTATTAAAATTTTTAAAAAGAAAATAAAAGTAAAACAAACAAACAAAAATGAAATAGAAAAGAGAATGACAAGAGAGAAAAATCAATGACAAGATAGGAAAATCAATAAAAAGCTGTTTCTTTGAGATTAATAAAATTGAATCTCTAGTCAGGCTGATCAGAGAGGGAAGCCATAAATTATAAATATTGGGAATGAGCAGTGACTTCACTATGTACATAGTCCACAGAAATTAAAGGATAATAAGGGAATATATGAACAATTTCATGTCAATAAATTTGTTGCCAGGCTGGGTGTCTTGGGGCACTGTTTGACTACAAAGGCGTAGAACTAAGAAATTTCTGTGGGTGATGGAAGTATTCTATATCTTGATTATAACATAGAGCTGCACAAAGGCATGTGTGCATCAAAATTTATAGACC
The DNA here is from genome assembly GCA_028533085.1 of Varecia variegata. NCBI lineage: Eukaryota > Metazoa > Chordata > Mammalia > Primates > Lemuridae > Varecia > Varecia variegata. The sequence continues at coordinate 6,815 of JAQIFY010002791.1, read as the reverse complement.
TGTGCACAATAAATATTGAATTTTATTTCATTTAAATAAATTAGTTTGTACAGTTTAAGGCACTATAATTTTTTCTCAATCATCCTTGACACATGTAATACCATATATATCTTTTGAGCTTTTTATCCGCTTGAGCTTAATTTATATAGATTAAAAGACTTGTTAGATATTAAAACATTTAGTTATTAAAAATTCTGGTCATAGAGATTGAAGGAGACTACACAGCCATGACAATTACATTCAATATGGGGTCCTGAATTGGATCCTGGAGCAGACAAGGGATATTATTGGGAAAACTGGTGAAGATTGGAAAATAGAAAAATAGAGTCTGAAATACATGATTTTTAATTTAAATATTTTTAAAAACTAACAAATGTAAGAAATTCAAATGAGAACAAGATTAAAAAATACAAAAACTAAAAACATTTCTTGGTGCTGGTGCAGGTGTAGCTGAAGGAAGTGCCAGCAACACCCACCATTGGCCATCTCTCCAGGTGGCTTGTTTAGTGAAGCAAAGAGCATAATATGGGAAAGATGTGCACATGAACATGTGCAGATTGTATCTCCTGGTTCTTGATCCCTGGATGTGTGATACCCACCATTCAATATTAGGGTAGGCTCAGAATCCCTCCCAGCAATGATTGAAGGTGAGAGGCCCAAGTCTCACCTACACCTTGTCAGAGACATCTTGGGGCTAATGGCAAAGAATCTGAAATTATGAAATCCACAATTTATAAAATTCTACACTAAAGTTTTGCTTATGAAAACTCTTTATTGTTAGATGAAACATTTTATTGTTGACATAACTATCCATTACTGCCTGGGCAAGTCCAAAATTGTTCACAAATTTCAGGGATTAACTCCTACACTCCTTTTGCAATCCTCATGTTTTTTACCACACAACTTGGCGCTCACTTCTTTTTCACATGTAACATCTGAGCCTTTACTTGTTGGAAATTATCCCACAATAGTTTCTCAAAATTTATATTTCAATCATCTATGTGTCCTTGGTACCCCTCCATCTTTGATGGAATTTCTACATTGTTGGGAAAAGTTTATACTGTTTTTCCCCCTTAGGGAACTAAATTTCCTGGGTATTCCTTTAGCATCTTAATGCATCCATAACAGACTTGGCCAGTATCTTTTAAGCTCCCAATGCACACAATAAAAAGTGGGTGTATCACTGAATTGAAAGAAGTTAATCTAGTCCTTCTTTTGAATCAAGGAAAACATCCATAAGAAGGTAATATTGGTGGTATTTTTTTATGATTCTGATAACTCCTTGGTCTATATTCCTTTAAGAAATTGACTACAAGATCAGAGGAACTTCTTGCTAACTGAAGAAATTTTTTCTCATTATAGGTTTAGACTGCACTGCTTCCACCCATAATTCCTTTAAATTAATGACTTTTCTTGGGATTTATGCATAAAGCAGGTAAGAATTTCAAGCCACATACTTAGGTATATAGGAAATACCACTTTTTTCCCCCAGAACTAAATGTAGTTTCTTCCTTAAGGTACTACTCCATCAGTAATGGGACACAATGTTGCCAATTCAGAGTACAGTTTATCATCTTAAATTTTCTTAGCTGATTTAGGGAAAATGCTATCCCTTTACATCTTTGCCCTGATATTTTTTCCCTCTGATATGGCATCTAACACCATTTCATGATAAAAACCCTAAACAAACTAGGCGTAGAAAGAACATCCTTCAAAACTATAAAAGCCATATATGACAAGCCCACTGCCAACATCATACTGAATAGGGAAAAGTTGAAAGCATTCCCCCTAATAACTGGGCAAAAACAAGGGTATTCATGGTCATCACTTCTATTCAACATAGTATTGGAATTCCTAGCCAGAGCAGTCAGGCAAGAGAAAAAAATAACGGGTATCCAAATCACAAAAGAGGTCAAACTACCCCTGTTTGCTGATGATATGATCTTGTATCTAAAAAACCTTAAAGACACCCCCAGAAGACTCCTAGAATTGATACATAAATTTAGCAAAGTCTCAGCTTACAAAATCAGTGTACACCAATCAGTAACATTTCTATATACTAATAACAGTCAAGTTGAGAGTCACATCAAGGACTTGATAACATTTACAATAGCTACAAAGAAAATAAAATACCTGGGAATATACTTAACCAAGGAGTTGAAAGTTCTCTACAAGGAGAACTAGGAAACAGTGGTGAAAGAAATCATACATGTCACAAACAAATGGAAAGACATCCCATGCTTATGGATTGAATCAACATGATTAAAATATCAATACTGCCCAAAACAATTTGCACATTCAACACAATCCCCATCAAAATGCCAATGTCATATTTTACAGATCTAGAAAAAATAATTCTATGCTTCTCTGGAACTAAAAAAGAGCCTGAATAGCCAAAGCAATCTTAAGGAAAAAAAAAAAAATGGAGCCATCATATTATTTGTCTTCAAATTATACTACAAGGTTATAGTTACCAAAACAGCATGGTACTGGTATAAAAGTAGAGACATAGACTAATGGAATATAATAGAGAACTGAGAAATAAAACCATTTGCCTATAACCAACCGATCTTTGACAAAGCAAACAACAACATAAACTGGGGAAAAGAAGCCCTATTTAATAAATGGTGCTAGGAAAACTGAATAGCCACAGGCAGAAGAATGAAGCAAGTCCCCCATCTCTCACCATATACAAAAATTAACTAAAGATGGATGAAAGATTTCAATGAAAGTCATGAAACCATAAAAATTCTAGAAGAACATGTAGGAAAAACTGTTTCAGACATTGGCCTAGGCAAAGAATTTATGACAGAGACCCCAAAAACAAATACAGCAAAACCAAAAATAAATAAATGAAACTTAATTCAATTTAAAAGCTTCTTCACAGCAAAGGAAATAATCAACAGAGTGAATAGACAGAGTATGGCATGAGAGAAAATATTCGCAAACTATACATCTGACAAAGGATCATATCTAGAATCTACAAAAAACTCAAACAAATCAGCAAGAAAAAAATGATCAACTCCATTAAAAAATGAGCAGAAGACATGAACAGAAGTTTTTGAATGAAGATAGACAAATGGCCAATAAACATATGAAAAAATGCTCCATATCTCTAATCATCAGGGAAATGCAAATAAAAACCATAATGAGATACCAGTTTATCCCTGTCAGAATGGCCATAATTAAAAAAATAAAAAAACAATAGACTCTGGTGTGGATGCAGAGAGAAAGGACCACTTATACACTGCTGGTGGGACTTCAAATTAGGACAACCTCTGTGGAAAACAGTATGGAGTTTCCTCAAAAAACTAATTATAGACCTATTCAATCTAGCAATTCCACTGCTGGGTATCTACCCTAAGGAAATGAAGTCATTTTATCAAAAAAACACCTGCACTGGAATGTTTATCACAGCACAATTCACAGCTGCAAAGATCTAGAATCAACCTAAATGCCCATCTATTCATGAGTGGATTAAGAAAATGTGGCAAATATATACCGTGGAGTACTACTCAGCCATAATAAGGAATGAAATAATGTCACTTGCAGTAATGTGGATGGAACTGGAGACCATTATCCTAAGTGAAGTATCTCAGAAATGGAAACCCAAACACCACATGTACTCTCTAATAATTAGGAGTTAAATGATGGGCACACAAAGGCACAAAGAGATGCAAAGTTCATTGTAATCCAAGAAAGGGGGAATGTGGGAGGGAGTGAGAGGTAAAAACTTACCTATCAGGTACAATGAACACTATTCTGGTGATGAGCGTGCTAAAGCCCTGACTTTAATATTATTACAAGGTATTCATGTAACAAAACCATTTGTACTCCCTTAATATTTTGAAATAAAAAGAGAGAAAAAATTCTATTTAACTGAAATTTAAATGTGTATTTACATTTTAAAATAGCAATTTAATTTTTTCATAATTAAAAAATAACTGTATATGAAAAAATAAAGTGAGGAAGGTAGCCTGAGCAGTGAAACGTAAGGGTGGACACCACTGTCCACTGTCCCCAGTAGAACTGAGAAATACTGATGATTGCTTATTGAAAGTTTAGTATTGCCAGTCACTATTGTAAAAGATTCACCAACACTTCATTGACTCTAAGATGCATCCTTTGTATGAGGCATTATTATTTTGTGCGAAACTAAGAAAGAAAAGCCTGTAGCCAATTAAATATAACAATATTTTATTGTCACTTTAAATTTCTATTTTGTTCTTATTGAAAGATGATCCTTATTTGGACGTAATTTTTTAAAATCAGAGATTGTACTTGTTCACATGTAAAAAGGAAAATACAAGTAAAATAAATTATTTAATCTATTTCCAAAATTCCTTTACTTTTGAAGCCCGTCTATTCTCAATTGCTTTTGACAAAGTTGTCAAAAGCCAGGTTTTTCTATATAATGAGTGTCAGAGTCATCAAGAGATTTGTCCTATCATACTTCTTACAAAAATACTCCCCTCCAGGATTCCGGTTCCAGGATTTTCTTTCAAGATGCTGACACTCATTCCCCTAGTTTTGATACCCGAGTTTCCTGGATCTCACTGCAAGGTGTCACACAAAACATTTTCCAATAATCAGGGTTCGTGATCTTCCTAAAATGGTCCTTAACGGTTTGTGGCATGGAGTGGCTGCAGGTGTCCTGTCATACCACCTGGAACAGCAACTGGCTTGGCTCATGAGCAATCAGTACCAGCTTCATTAGGACTGCTAGATGCCCATCAGTGAGTGTAAGCCTTATTCAGTGTAAGAAGTTCTTGATTCTGAGATGTTGAAATGTGGGGAAAACATGTGGTCTTAGAATTGGTGATATACAGCTAAATTGTCTAATCCATACAACACTAAGCAGCAATTACTCTCATTTCCATTTTTTTTATTTCAGCATATTATGGGGGTACAAATGTTTAGGTTACGTATATTGCCCTTGGCCCCCCTGCCATTTCCATTTTACAGATAAGGAACCCAAGGCATGGAAAATTCCAGAAACTTGAACACGTTCACACAGAACCAGGATTCTGATCTCAAGCAGTCTGGCTTTGGAGCCCCTTGTCACTTGGTTCTCTCTATCACCAACTTGTGTTGGTGCTTAAGGGTCACTTACCCAGGGAGGGCTTCTCTGGCCACCTGAACTAAGGTAGCCCCCTCATTACCGTCTGTCCTCTCACTCTGCTTTTTCTATAGCAAATACTATGACTAGACAGTATTGGTTTATTTGTTAATCTTTGACCTTCCTCTCTAGATTGTAAACTCCATGAGGGCAGAAACCCTTATTGCTGTATATCCAAGTATTTATATTAAGAATAGTGCCTGACACTTACTTAGGTATTCAATCATTATTTGTTGAGTAAATTGAAAAGGTAGAGTCAGAGATCTCAACCACATAGATTTCTCTCTAGGCAATACTGTGGATGTTTCTTAAGGCTGTCGTATGTGTTATGGTAAACAGAAACATGTTCAGTGGTGTCCCCACCAATCACTGCTTCAAGAAGTGGTGTAACCTAGAGGTTAAGGCCATAGATTCCACAAGTCAGGCTGGGTTTGAATCCTGGCTCTGCTATTTACTAGCTGTGTGATCCAGGGCAAGTTATTTAACATCTCTGCTCTTCAGTTTCATAGTCTTTCAATTGTCAATAATAATAGTACCTATTTCATAGGGTTGTAGTGAGGATTCAGTGAGACAATGCACGTGAAGTGCTAAGAACAGCTTTTGGCCCATTTCAGCTTGATGGAAATGTTATCTATTAATATTAGCACCATCTGCTTGGCCACTCTGTACTTTTATAGCAGGAATTTGATTATATTTTTAAAGTTGTTTTAAATTTTAGCATGTGAATTCATAATTATTTATTAATATATGTGTTATGTGAGTGCCTTGCCAGCTAAGAGCCAGACTGTTCTATTTTATATTTTTTCATATCCTGGAGGAAGGAAGGGGCTGATACTAGGGCCAAGGGCACATGTAGACTCGGATGAAAACACACAGGGACTTACTGTTACTTATTGTGATCATTGTGGTAACAGCACAGTTTGACCGAAAATATTCTGAGGAATCAGGCCATTCAGAATGCATTCCATCTGATTCTTTCTATGAGCCCATCAGCTCTTCAAATCTGAGGACCGTCACCCTTTTTTCAATGACCCATCATCTCTAGCCTGTTGATGAGATTAAGGCCAATGTCCAAATATGCTTCCTTTGGTGATCAGACCCAACCGGTGGATCTTACAGCTCTCTTATCCAGTCAAATTATTTATTTTATATGTGCAACACTGTTTTTGAGGGAAGCATTTATATGCTAACAGATTGAAGGAAAAGAACTTCTTGGATTAAAAAATGTGGCATTTGACAAAACACTTACCCCCAAAGTTAAACTTACTCCTATCTAAATTGTTTGCCTTCCCGATTAAAAACAAGAAGAAGATCAGCATAGGCCTTAAAAAAATTATTTTTTTCCTCTGATACTAGCAAAATCTGTGTCAGCCCCTCACCCACAGAGACATACCTTGTTTTTATTTTGTAGCAGACACTGCCATTTTATTTTTCGGCACTGCTAAAATGCTATAGCTTCCATTGCTAAACATCATTCTGTTCTTTTTAAAAGGTTTCGCTTTCTTTTATTTGATATAGATTCAGCTGAAAACGAATTAGCTTGATCCTGTTCATCAGATCAAAAGGGAGCACTCACCTAAGCAAAACTCATAATGAGATTCTGAAGAACAAATACAGCTACAACGTCTTCGTGTCTTTGGCTGAAAAATTGTGAATTACTGAGCAGGACTCTTTTTTTAAACGTCTATTGTGTAAC
>JAQIFY010002790.1:0-13064 GCA_028533085.1 Varecia variegata | reverse complement strand
CCAGCTACTCGGGAGGCTGAGGCAGAAGGATCGCTTGAGCCCAGGAGTGTGAGGTTGCTGTGAGCTAGGCTGATGCCACGGCACTCACTCTAGCCCGGGCAACAAAAGCGAGACTCTGTCTCAAAAAAAAAAAAAAAAAAAAAATACCAAAACTGTTGAAAAGCCCAACTGCTCCTCAGCAGGGAGGCAGAGGAGTGAGTCGGGGTGGGGCAGGGTGGGGGGCGAGTAGCTACAGGCACTGACGCCAGGACGGAGGCACCGAACAGCCCGGAGGCCGAGGCTGGGAAGGGATGGTGAAGACCCGCTGACCACCCACTTCATGCCTCTACACCTGACTTATCTGGAAGGCCCCCCCTTCTCCAGGTCTGCTCAGACCCTTCTTTGTGGTGGTGTTTGTTGCTGCCAGATCTAGTGTTGTCTCAGTGTCTCCCCAGCCCTCCTGTCAGTCCCCACAGAACTTTTACTACTCTGCACACATGCTACGTTCCTTAAGGACGTAACTGTAATTTCAAGTCAGCTTCACACCGGGAGGGTTTGGCAATGGTCTAGAAGAGTGCAGTAAATGCCGAGTTGAAGAAAAAAGGAAGGGCAAGCCATGGATCAGAAGATGGCTACAGTACACATAAAATGGTATTAGTATCTGAAACACATGAAGAACACAAATGAATTAACAAGATAAATAACCCCAACGCAATAGGAAAAATGAGCAAAGGATAGGAAGGAAGAGAAAGTGCATGGAGGAGAAAACCTGTTAAACCTTGGGCAATAACCAGGTTATTATTAATAACCTGATATCTATAGTATAAAGTGAGTGAGTTCCATCTCACCAACAATCAGAATAATACAAATTAAAACTACAATGAGATTCTATCTCACTCCCAGAGATTGGCAAAAATTACTAAGTCTGACAATATCATGCCTTGGAAGGTGTGAGACAATAGGAACCCTTTCACACTGGTGGGAGTGTTGACAGGGATGACCACTTGGGGACAATTTGTCAAGAGCCAATAGAGCTGAAAATCCACATAACCCACAACCTAGTGCTAAGGCTGCCCCTCGAGAAGTTCTTCCAAACATGCACAAGGAGGCACACGTACGGATGCTCACGGTAACACTGTTTACGGAAAAACTAGAAGCATCTTCAGTGTTCACCAGGATAGAAGAATTGATAAATAAACTGAGGAAGAAACTAGAGTTATATTCAATGACTGTGACACTAGACAGCAGCCAAAATGAAAGGACTAGATGCATATCATTATTGACTGAATTAAACACACTGGTGTGCAAATAAGGCAGACTGCCCAAAGACACATCAATGCAACCGTTTAACGTGTAAGTTCAAGTGCACACAAAGTAGCACTATGTTCTACGGGCATGTGTGATGACAGTAGGAAAACGGGGAGTGGAAGGAGCCAGACTCAATTCACAGCAGCAGCTGCTCTCGGGAAGGGAGGGATTGGGTAGGAGAGGAACCAAGATGGTTCCAACTCATCTACAATATTTCATTTCCTTTATAAAAAATAACCAAAATTACAGTCTAAACATGTCTGTGCACTCTGAGTGGCAGCTAAATAAGGGTTATTTCCTGTAGTATTTTCCTGTGGTTTTAAAAATATGCACGTGCACACACACACACCCCTTTAGGTGAAACACAGAGAAAAACTAGAGCAAACATCTGTACTATGTGACAGAAAAGGACTTAATTCCAATATGCAAATAACTCAATTAACAGCCCTATATAAAACATGGGTAAAGAAGGGGAAAAGACAAACCACAAAAGGAGTATGAATGATCAGCAACTATAAAAGAAAATCGTTAGTTTTCCTCATGATTTAAATAAGACTGCAAGTCAAAAATAACACACTATGCTTTTCCTGTCAGACTGGCAAAGGGGGTGAGACTAACCCTCGCGTCAGTAATGACACAAACAGACACACTTGCTCACACGCCGTGGGTGACAGCAGAAACTGGAACAAGTTTGTAGAGAGAAATTTGGTATTAATTGTCAACAGAACTTAGAAAGTACAGAATTCTTTTTTCCTCCTTTTTCCCAAAAATTCTACTTCAGGAATTTATCCTAGGGAAATCATCCAAGTTAGATTGTTTAAAGGATTCTCATCTCAGCATTGTCTATCACAGCTTGACAAAAGTGAGCATCAATCGATGTCCAATTCCTATTCAATAAATGATGGCACATATACGTGTTGGAATACTACGTAGCCATAAAAAGACTGTGCTTTCAAAAAAGATTAAATTATGTGGGAAAAGGTTTGAAAGACTTTTAAAGAGGGTATACAAACATGCTTGTGTATGTTACAGTTATGGATATACATATGTATGACTGCAAAATTATACATACGTTCATACACATAGGATGTATACGAAATTTTAACAGTCATTATCTTTGAGAGTAGGAAATAGGTGACTTTTAATTACATTTTTTCCTGCAATGACTATACATTTTTTATAAACTGAAACAAATTCTAATGGAGTGGGAGAATGTGGAAAGGGCAATGGAAAGTCACTGTCACCCTCTCTTCTAGAAGGTCCCCATCCCTGAGCCTTCACAAGTATTTCCTGACTCTGCTGAACGAGGGTAACAGAAATGATTGTCTACAGCTCAATGATTTCAGGGCTCAACAACAGAACCCCCTTGATAGCCATGGAAATTAATTTTAATTATTTTACTTAAACTTCCTCCTCTATAAAAGGACTCTAAAGACTTAAAATCTTAGAAAAGACAATGAGAACTTACTGGAGTCTCTTTTCCACATTTTGCCCCCATTAGACACCTCCCTGGGTGAGAGCAGACACCTCCCTCAAATCCTTCCCCAGGAGCAAGGTGACAAGGACACAAAGAGCCCACCTAAGAGGAGCTGCTCAACCAGAAAGCAAAACCATTCGCACACTGTCTAATCACAGGTAAAGTCCAAGTCCAGCCCCGTGGGGCAGCTCCACTGGTTAGCAGCTAGCTCCCTTCCCGGACTGCCCGCGGGTTCAACCCATTTCTGATGGGCGGCAGGGAGGGGGGGCTGCCGCTGCCGCTGCGGCCACTAGAGGGAGCCGGCGGCGCCGGGAACCGGCACTGGACAGCCTGGAGACAGGTGGGGCTTCCACGCACGCGCAGGGAACACCGGCTCTGGTCCCAGGAACTGGCTCTAAGAAGTGCCAAGGAATCTGAGCTGAAAACCAATTTTTTTTTTTTAACAGAGGAAAGATTACCTTTATTCCAAAAATTAGAGAGGGAGATCATTTAAACAACTAAAGGCGTTGAACCCTCTAGTATTCTAAGAAACAAATTACGAGCTTTTTCACCTATGAAATCAACAGATTTTTAAGTGTTTGTGATTGCTGTCACTGCCTATTTCCATAAGCTACGATGACAGTGTAACATGATAAAGTGGCCCTGGAGGGGAAACTTTAAAATGCTTATCTCTGACTCAATGGGGTTATCTGGGACTTAGGTTTTGGGAAAGAATAAAAAATGTAAGTATTTACTTAGATCCAAATGGGCAGTCTCAAAGGAATGATTACATATAACAGTACTTCTAAATGATGAAAATGCTATGTAGCCATTCAAAATGCCAGTTAGTGTTTTAGTGAGATTGGAAAATGCTTATACTACAAAAGGATACTCAAAATATATTAGTAAGTGAAAAAAGCAAGCTAGACAGTGTTTTTTTTTTTTTTTTTTTTTTTTTTTAAACTGAGACAAGATCTCACTCTGTTGCCCAGGCTGGAGTACAGTGGCATCATCGTAGCTCACGGCAACTTCCAACTCCTGGGTTCAAGTAATCTTCCTGCCTCAGCCTCCAGAGTAGCTGGGACTACCAGTACACAACACCGTGCCGCACTAATTTATTTTTTGTAGAGACGAGGTCTCGCTGTTGCACAGGCTAGTCTCAAACTCCTGGCCTCAAGCGATCCGACCGCCTCAGCCTCCCAAAGTGGTAGGATTAGAGGTATGAGCCACCGTCCCAGCCTAGGCAGTGTATTTATACTACAATTCCATTTCAGTAATTTACACACACATACACACAACTGATATGCAAAAAGGAAAAAATGAATAGTGGTTAGCACTGGTAGGAGTATAACAGGGAAATTTCACTTTCTATTTTACATACTTCAATATTTAAAATTTTCTTTCTAGGATTAGGTACAGTGGTAGATGGTACTAGACAGAAATTTTACTTGTTTTCTTCATATATTTTTATATTAAATTTTTTCAGAATGTTTATTATAATATTATAATGAATACTTTTAATTTTAAGAGAAAACCCTTATAATGTGAAAAGTAAGAAAGCAAGATTTAAAAATTATGTATCTCAACTATGTAAAGAAGAAATTAAAAAAAAAGACCGGAAAGGAAATTTGCCCATGAGTGACAGTGCCTCTGAGTGGACATATATGGCATCTGCATAGTAGAGGGGATGGTTTGCTACTTTACACTTTCCCACACTTCCCCAAACATTTAATAATGAGCAAGGATTACTTTGATCATTGTTTTAAAAACTGTGCAGCTGGCTAGACAAATCCTCTTATGGCCAGCCCCCACAAGTGAGAAGTCCCCTGTCCAGACACCAGAGGCCAGGAGAGGGGCTTAGAGGCTACATCCGATTTTCCTTTATTCCAAAATAAAATAAATTAAGGACTTTTTCAGAGACCCAAATGGTTGGTGCTTACTTAGTCTGCTCTGAAGGACGAAAACTTCAGTTTTCACTTCAGTTTTGAAAGACCACCTGAGTTTAGAAATGACACCACATTCAAATTTATTTGTTTGCATTTTGTCAGAGTGGGAGAAAAAACCCAGCATCTGTTGATTGTCTTCTATTGTCAGGTACTATGTTTAGAGCTTTCATGTATTTTTAAAAATGCTGTCTAACCTTGCCTCACATGTTCTTGCAGCATTAGCCCCCTTTCTGTCCCTGTAATGCCACAAGCCTTTTACAGAGACATCCACAAGGTCATTTCCTGCTCAAGGTCATCACCTACCTTAGGTTTCAGCAAACATCAGAAGGGTTCACACCAAAGAGTTAGGCAGAAATAAAACACATCATGTGTCAATATTATGGAGCAGTGCAAGGATGCAGGAACTGATTGTTCTTGGGAACCAGGTGAAATCACACCCCAGGATCACCCCTAACTTTCTGGGTTTCCTTTTCTCTTCATAAAAACATGATACTCCTGAGCTAAACGGTATCATCTTCATTTTGATAACATGAGGAAATCAAGGCTCAGAGAGGCTCAGGAGGTGGTAAGTGGGCAGGTTGGGAACTCAGGCCTGTCTTACTCTGAAGTCTATGCTTGTTCCATTGCGCAGTAATTTAAAGCCTATGGAACACACACCTATATGTAGAATCCAGTTTCTCTCTTCCTGCCAGGGAATGGAGTAGGGAATTTTCATTATTTAAAGCACTTTCTATGCACTGGGCCCTTTATCTACATCATATCTCACGTAAGTATCATGGACAATTCTGTAAAAGTTCCTTGTGATGACACACATTTGGACATAACTTGGTTTGTAACTGGGTCCCATCTTTCTTGTGGAGACAGGCTAAAATTCATGTCTTCCTGGGAGAAAGGGGGACACTGAGGGAGGGTGAGGCCAGGCAGAAAACAGCAAGCAAACTGGTCTTGAGAAGCAGGGAGGCAGAGAGAAGGTATTCTCCAGGCTGAACTACTCCAGATCTGGCCAACGAAACAGACATCAACTAACATGGAAATTCCTGGAATCACTGCTGCTGTCTAGAAAGTTCAATCAAGTGCAGGATCCAGAATGGTCCTCATTGACATTTAAGCTAGAGCACTCAACCACCACTAGGTGGCGCCAAAGCACAGCCAGGACCAGGACCAGGACCAGGACAGATTAGGATGGCACGACCAGATCCAAGCTGGCCAGCCCCGGGGGCTGCCGTGGGTCATTTTACTGGTCTTGCAGTAGTGTGCCTGTACTTTAGGAAGTTCAACCTCACTTACCACATTATAGTGACATTTTACCGAATCTTCATTTTGCCAATAGAGAAACAAAAGCTAAAGAGGTCAGTCAAACTTATGTAGCTAAGAGTAAGTAGAAGAGTTAGGATTCAAACCCTGTCTTTCTGGTACAAACTCCACACTTTCCACTATACTATACTATCTCACTTCTTGTCTGTTCCAAAAGGAATCTCTCTCAGGCTAGGGGGAATGTCTTAGTCAGTTTGGGCTGCTAGAAAAAAATAACCATAAATTGGGTGGCTTAAGCAATAAACATTTATTTCTCACAGTTCTGGAGGTTAGAAGTCCATGATCAGGGTGCCAGAAGGGTCAGGTTCTTGGTGAGGACCCTCTTCCTGGTTTACGGATGGCTGTGTTCTTGCTGTGTCTTCACATGGAGGAAAGAGAATCAACTAGCTCTCTGGCCTTTTCTTATAAGAGCACTAATCCCATTCATGAGAGCTCCACCCTCATAACCTAATCACCCCCCACAGACGCCACCTCCAAATACCATCACACTGGGATTAGGGTGTCAACATATGAATTTCCAAATAGGTTTCAAATACAGACAGTTAGCTGTTGCGGGGAAGAAGATGGATTTATTGGCATTGCCAGTCAAACCTCACTCTACCCCTTTGAGTGGGGACAAATTTCACTGTCCTCACTCACTGTAAGGGCAGCACATACTTAGAGGTGTGACACCAAGGAGCCGGCTGTGGCTGTGATGGAACTAACACAGACAGAGGACAAAATGGAATGGCCAAGGGGTAAACACCAAAAAATCAGGCCAGTGGTTCTCAAATCTTGGCATGCTTCAGAACCACCTGGTGGTTTTGTTAAAACACAGATTTCTGGGCCTCATCCCCAGAGTTTCTGATTTAGTAGGTCTGGGAAGGGGCCTGAGAATCTGCATTTCTACTAAGCTCCCAAATGATGCTAATGGTGCTAATCCAGGGACCACATTTTTGAGAACCACTGAGTTAGACTATGCAATCCATCTTGGTCAAAAGCACTAAAACCTGGGCCACCCCTGGATAATTAGCTTCAAACATAAAAATGTTGGGGTGGGAGTGTCAGTGTTACATCTTTAAGATTCTAGTTTCAGAATCATCCTGCTTCCAGCAGAGGAATTCCTCTCACCAGGAAATAGCTGGTGATAGTCACACTAAACACATATTAAATAAATAGTTTTTATAGTTTTGGAATACAGTAGTTAAAGTTGCTCTTTCCTATAGCAACCATAGTTTATAAAATATTAACTGATAAATGTGCAGACTCTAGAGGATCCACTCCAAAAAGACACTTCCCTTAAATGCAGTGAATGAATATTTTATATTTGTCTTCAGGGCACCTTCGGTTGAAAAGAGAAAAATGTATCTGATAATGCCAGCGTAGTTTAACAAAGGAAACAGCAGTTGAGGGTGTCACACAGGGGCCAGCCATTTAACCTGACAAAACTAAACTTGCAATAATATTCACCATTCTCCCCTCTAAAATAAAAATGAGTTATAAACTATTCTGGAAAAGCAACTGGTCCTTAGCTGTAAGACTCCACCACAAATTTCAGTTCCAAAATACCCCCCTTGAAAAATAAAAATGCAAGGTTTCCCAACAAAGAGAATTCCCGAGAAAAGAAAGTCAAAATTAGTGATCATTTGGATTTTTATTGTACTGTCCCAATTAGTAACTTCTACCTGTGCAGTCCACAGAGGTGACCTGTCACATGTGGCTATTTATATGCAAATTTAAATTAATTAAAATAACATTAAAAATTCAGTTCCAGTACTTGAACAAGTATATCTCAAGTACTTAGTAGCCACTTATGACTACGGCAGCTATAGAACATTGGCATCATTGCACAAAATTTTACCTGATCTATTTCTTCAAAACAGCTCTTTCCAGAACAGGTTAACAGTAAAAGGTACTGCTATTAATAATAAAGCAGGCAGGGTGCAGTGGCTCACACCTGTAATCCTAGCACTCTGGGAGGCCGAGGCAGGAGGATTGCTCAAGGTCAGGTGTTCGAGACCAGCCTGAGCAAGAGCGAGATTCCTGTCTCTACTAAAAATATCTGGACAACTAAAAATATATATAGAAAAATTAGCCGGGCATGATGGCGCATGCTTATAGTCCCAGCTACTCGGGGGGCTGAGGCAGAAGAATTGCTTGAGCCCAGGGGTTTGAGGTTGCTGTGAGCTAAGCTGATGCCACGGCACTCTAGCCCAGGCAACAGAGTGAGACTCTGTCTCAAAAAAAATAAATAAATAATAAAGCAACCAAACTGGCTCTGCTCAAACGAAACAGAGATCCAACTTGTATTTCGCAAGCTCACCCAGCCTCAGTAAGCCAAGGAACCTGGCAGAAAGCAGGACAGTGGAAAAGCACTCAGACATGGGGGTCAGTCAGCCTTGCCTTCACCACTTCCCAGAAGTGAGCACTTGGCCGTCACCTACCTTCCTCGGTAGGTGGTGGTGTTGGGAGGATGAAGCTGGGACCACCTCGGGGAACCCAGCACAGAGCAGGCTCAGACCAGGTATGGCATATGTCTCTGTAGCCAGGATCCCCTCATGACCTTCCCTTTCCTCAAATGAAACCTACGGGAGCTAAGAATAACATCCACCACCATCTCCCCCTTTGTTCAAATCCTACTCACTGCTACTTCCTTCTCAGTTTATCTGCGGTAAAGGCTGGGTTTAGGGGTTGTTTTTAATTGTCAGATGTATTCTCCTGTAAAGTATCATAACATAGAACAATGAAACATAAAATCCAAGCCCCAACTGCAGTTATTATTCAATTCAATTGACACAAAGTCACTCTGTCAAACTGTTATAAAAATTTCCAAACATTCTCAACTTCTGTGCTCATCTCCATGGGGGCCAGCACCAGTCTGAGGGCCATGCTATGAGTAGCACTGCCACACACTCCAATTCTCTTTTCATTTGCCACTCCCTTTTTTTCGTTTTGTTTTACATTCCCACTATTCCAGGCCATTATCATCTGCATCAGAAAAGAGAACAATGCACACATAGAAAAGCCAGAGCCATGCAGAGGGTCTCCTTTTTATGTTCGGCAGAGTGCTGATCAGCTCATGCCTGTAAGGAAACTAACCAAAATCAGGGGACAAACATCTGAAAGATTAGCGAGAACAGTGTCTGGTGTTTGCAAGGGCTGGAAACAGTGCCTTTTCCCACCAGCCTTGAGAGTGAGGAATTAGAGAGCCCTAGACTGAGCTCTGCTTTGAACTCATCTAACAAATCATAAAAGCAAGACTGAAAAGAATTGCTGTTTCCAAATAATTTAACTGTATGCCAGAACAAAGCACAGAAGATTTAAAGAATACAAAATATCCTGGACTCCATAAGGTAAAACTTACAATGTCTGGCATCCAGTCCAAGATTAACAGACATGCAAAGAGGCAGGAAAACACAACCCATAGTGAAGAGAATAATCGATCTATGGAAATCAACCCAGATACTAAAATTAGCAGAAAAGGACATTAAAAGTTATTGTTACTGTATTCCATATGTCTAAAAAGCCAAAGAGCAACGTGGAAGGTATTAAAGAGGCCCAAATTGAACTGCTAGAGATAGAAACTAAAATGTCTGAGATGAAAAACACATTGGATGGAATTAATGGCAGATTATACACTGCATGACAAAAGATTAGTGAATTCAAAGACACAGCAATAGAAAATGTTCAAAATGAAACAAGAGGAGAATAATCTTAAAAATAATGAAAAGCACAAAATGAGCTGTAGGACAACTTCAAGATGCCTAAGATAGTGGAAATCAGAGTCTCTGACATGGGGAGCTTGGGGTGGCCGTAAAACGTTAAGAAATAACGGCCCAGGCCGGGCGAGGTGGCTCACGCCTGTAATCCTAGCACTCTGGGAGGCCGAGGCGGGTGGATTGCTCAAGGTCAGGAGTTCGAGACCAGCCTGAGCAAGAGCGAGACCCCATCTCTACTAAAAATAGAAAGAAATGATCTGGCCAACTAAAAATATATATAGAAAAAATTAGCCAGGCATGGTGGCCCATGTCTGTAGTCCCAGCTACTCGGGAGGCTGAGGCAGAAGGATTGCTTGAGCCCAGGAGTTTGAGGTTGCTGTGAGCTAGGAGGACGCCACGGCACTCACTCTAGCCTGGGCAACAGAGTGAGACTCTGTCTCAAAAAAAAAAAAAAAGAAATAACAGCCCAAAACATTCCAGATTAGATGAAGACTACAAACTGACAGATCCAAGAAGCTCAACAAACCCTCAAGCACAGGAAACATGAAAAGTACACCAAGGGGCATCGTAATAAAATTTCTCAAAATCAATGATAAAGAGAAAATCTTAAAAGCTGCCACAGAAAAAAGACATTTTACATATAGAGAAACAGAGATAAAGATAACATCAAATTTCTCATTGAAAATAAAACAAGCGAGAAAACAGTGAAAAATCTTTAAAGAGCTCAGAGAAAAAAACTACTGACTTAGAATTCTGTACCCAGCAAAAAATCTTTTAAAACCAAGGTGAAAGGCCGGGCACAGTGGCTCACGCCTGTAATCCTAGCACTCTGGGAGGCCGAGGCAGGCGGATCGTTTGAGCTCAGGAGTTCGAGACCAGCCTGAGGCAAGAGTGAGACCCCGTCTCTACTAAAAAATAGAAACAAATTATCTGGCCAACTAAAAATATATATATATAGAAAAAATTAGCCGGGCATGGGGGCACATGTCTGTAGTCCCAGCTACTCGGGAGGCTGAGGCAGTAGGATCACTTGAGCCCAGGAGTGTGAGGTTGCTGTGAGCTAGGCTGACGCCACGGCACTCACTCTAGCCCAGGCAACAGAGTGAGACACTGTCTCAAAAAAAAAGAAAAAAAACCAAGGTGAAATAAAGATGAGTTCATACAAAAGTTGAAAGAATTCATCACCAGATCAGCATTGAAAAAAAGTTAAAGACAGTCCTTCGAGCAGAAGGAAAATGGTACCTGAAAATGAAAACTGAATCTAAACAAAAGAATGAAGAGGACCACAAATGGTAACTGCATGAACAAATAAGATTTTTTATTAGTTAAATCTCTTTAAAACTCTTAGAAGAAAACATGGGCTTGAATCTTCATGACCTTGGGTTAGGCAATGTTTTCTTACCTAAGGCACCCAAAACACAAGCAACAAAAGAAAAAAGTAGACAAATTATACTGCCTCAAAGTTTAAAACTTTTGTGTTGTAGATAATATCATCAAGAAAGTAAAATGACAGTCCACAGAATGAGGGCAGATATTTGCAAATCATATATCTGATATGTGACTTACGTGCTAAATATATAAAGAACTAAAACTCAATGATAAAAAGACAAATAATCCAATTAAAATGGGGAAAGGATTAAAAAGACATTTTTCCCAAATAAGACATATAAATGGCCAATAATCCTATGAATAGATGCTCAATATCATTAGTCATCAGGAAAATGCAAATCAAAACCATATCGAGATCCAACTTCACACCCAATATAATAGCTAGAATCAAAGAGTTAGATAAGCACAAGTATTTGCAAGGATGTAGAGATACTGGATCCCTCCTACATTGTTGAAGAGAATGTAAAATAGTACAGCTTCTTTGAAAAACAGGTCCTCAAAAAGTTAAACATAGAGTTACCACATGACCCAGCAATTTCACTTATGACATCTACCCAGAGAACTGAAAAGATGTGTTCATATAAAAACTTGTATAAGAATGCTCATAGCAGCATTATTTATGATAGCCAAGAAGTGAAAATAAGTGTGCACCAACTGCTGAATGGATAAACAAAATGCAGTATATTAATACGATGGAATATTCAGCCATGAAAAGAAAGGAAGTACTGACACATGCTACAACATGGATGAACCTGGAACATATGCTAAGTGAAAGAAGACAGACACAAAAGATCACATATCATAGGATTCCATTTATATGAAATGTCCACAACAAGCAAATCTATGGAGACAGAAAGGAAATTAGTGGTTGCTTAGGGCTGGGGGAAGAGAGTGGGAAACGGAGAGTGATAGCTAATGGGTACCAGCTGATGGGTAAGTTCCACCTTTATTTATTCCAACATTTATTCTATACCCAGAATGATACTTAAGGTGCTAAAGGGTGGCAGAAGAGTAAATCATGATGAGTTAAACACCGTCCCTATTCTCCTGAAACTGACCGTCTAGGAGACAGCGATCCCTGCAAACAACTCCAATCTCATCATAATGTAAAACACCATAAGAAGGTACATAAGGTATATGTGGGACCCAAGATCACAGGGACCACGGTGGAGGTCACAATGGAGGACACTGAGTGATGGCGGGGGGTAGGGGCTGCTATTTACCCAGGTGGTGACAAAGGGTGGGGGAGGCCGGGCACAGGGGTAGGAAAGGGCACGTGATGTTCGGTGTGGCCAGGTGTTTCGGGAAGAAAGAAGACAGGAAAGGAGTCAGAACTAGTCTACTGAATGTGTTAAACGTCAAGCGAAGGAACTGGACTATGATGCTGCAGTGCGTCTGAGCTGGGGAGTGGGCTCCTCACGGCTGTGCCGGAGACCAGTGTGGATGGAGGGACAGGTAGCAGGGAAGCACACAGGACCACAGACCAGGTAGGGGATAACAGCAGACCCACACAAAAGACAGAGAGGGCCTGCCCAAAGCAGGGCATCTGGGGCCCTGCTGGCATCCAGTGTCACCAATGGCAACCACTGCAGGGGCTGCTGCTAGCGTGGAGACGCACGGCTATCACCACGGCCCTGACCACAGGGAAGGGCCTGCACCCTCTGGCCTGGCATTGGATTTGCTGGACTCGCAGCCTGGTCAGTGCCCTGGAAGAGCACCTGGTCCTTGAAAACCTGGCCACAGGAGCCACACCAGCCTTAGTACCCCTGCGGAGAATGCGGCAGCTCCCACGTAAGAGTTCTCTCTCCCATTAAACTGTAACTGCCAGGAAGGTCACGTTGGTTTTGAGTCATCCAGTCAACAGGATCTTATGCAGCAGAAGGCTACGAAGACTATGGAGCAATGAAGGACAACGCATGTGACACAGCTCTAAATGGAAAAGCAGGGAATAACACAAACATACACCATGATGCC
>JAQIFY010000279.1:1507-13305 GCA_028533085.1 Varecia variegata | reverse complement strand
GCTCTTTCTCTTTTTCACTCCATTGCCACTGAAGGAGACTTTTGCTTCTCCTCATTCCACGTATATTTCTGACTCAAAATCTTTGCATCTGCTGTTCCCTTCAGCTTTTCTCCCAGCCAGCCACATGGCTTATGTCCTCATTTACTTGTGTCTCCATTCAACTGTCACCTCAGAGAGGAAGTCTCTGCCCACCCTGTCCAAAAATTATACTGTCATTCTCTATCCCATTACTCTGGTTTATATTTCTTTTAAGCCCTTATCACTATCTGACATTTCATTATATATTAGTTTATTTAATTTCTGCCTTTACCACTAGAATGTAAATTCCATGAGGGGAAGGGACTTTGTCTATTTTGTTCACTATTACATCTCCAGTGCCTAAAACAGTGTCTGCTACATAGCGAATTCTCTATAAATATTTATAGAATAAATGAATGACTCTCCAGAACAATGAATGAACAATGACATGTCATGTCAATAAAAAATTTCAGAGTGCTAAGATAACATAAATGTTTCCAGAGGGGGAAAAAACTCTGGACATGTGCAAAGATATTAAATTCTGAATATGTGATAATATCAGATGCTAGAAGACAACGAAGAAATAACTATTAAATTCTGAAGGAAAATTTTTTTAAACAATTATTTAATCTTTTTTTTTTTAATTTTATTTTTTAGAGTTTCTTTCACCCAGGCTGGAAAAGTGCAGTGACATGATCATAGCTCAATGCACACTTGAACTGCTGGGCTCAAGGGAAGCCATCCTCCTGACTCAGCCTCCCTAGTAGCTAGGACTACAGGAACCCACCACCACGCCCAGCTAATGAAGGAAAATTACTTTCAACCTAGAATTCTATACACAGCATTTAATTGAGGGTAAAATAATGACATTTTGGGCCCTGTAAGGAATAAAAAAGTTTAACTTTCAAGCATCCCTTTTTAGGAAGCAACTAGAAGATACAGTATTCCTGAAACATACTGAAGGAATATATGAATAAGCCAGAAAGGGAAATAATATGGGACCCTGGAATTGGTTGATTCAACACTGGAGAATGGCAAGAGAAATCCTCAGCATGACAACTAAGAATCTAGTCCAGAAAGCAATCAGAACATATTTGATAGAAGGACAAATGGCTGAAAGAGAAAGGTCTCCAGGAGATGGAAGTGGAGCACTGGCATTTACGGATTATATGATACTTTGATCATCTGGGAAAATTGCTGCTAGGTGTCTGAAAAGTCTGTTAGCACATCTGAAAAAAGCTATAGGTACATAAAAAAACAAAGCAAATGGAGAAAATGCAATTACTGCACTAACTGTTGGGGGGGAGGTATTACAGAAATAAATATAATCAAAGTACACCACTTCACTCAGCAGTGAATAATATTTCATAATCCTAGCAATGCTAGCATTGACTATTGATTTAACCAAAAATTGTATTAGGAGGTTAAGAGAAAAGTGGCAAAGTGAGAGAAATGAATGATCAACTACCAGGATAACAGGAAAAACTAAACAGATACTGCTTGAAGTTCAAACTGATGAATCAATAAATGATAGAGTAAGCATATTAGAGTATGGCTTACATACATACCAGAAGAACACCTAAAAGAGTTCAAAGTTGCTGCCCCTGAGGAGCAGGACTGGGATGGGGACGCAGGGTGGGCAAGGCCTATTGTGTTTTTGTTAAAAGCCTTTTAGTACTAAGGGCTTTTTTCCCCTCAGCTTTATTCAGGAAAGACTGATATCCGCCAAACTGAATATGTACAAAATGTACATTTTGATAAGTTTTGAAATCATTACCACAATTAATGTAATATACATTACCACCAAAAGTTTCCTCTTGCCTCTTTGTAATTCCTCCCTCTCTTCCATCCTCTTCTTCATCTCGTCAGTAACCTGTCACTCCCTGGCAACCACCGATCTGCTTTCTGTCACTACAGAGTAGTATTTTCTATAATTTTATATAAGTGGAATCACATTTTTTTTTTGTCTGGCTTCTTTCAATCAACATTATTATTTTGGGATTCATCCACGTTATTCCACATATCAGTAGTTAGTTAGTTCCTTTTAATTGCTGAGTAGTATCTATTTATCCATTCACTAGTTAATGGACAGTCCGTCTGAAGAGCCCATGGGACATCTGAGTGTGAATATCTACTACTAGTGAATAGTTAAATAAACAGAGCTATGCAGGTGAGAGACCTTAGGTTAAGGATGAATTAGAAAGTCATCAGTGTAAGAATGGTCACTGAAATAACTGATTGCAATCACCTAAAGAAAACATGTAGCATAAGAGAAGAAAATTCTGATTCAAGGGGAGTGAGCTGAATCTACATAGCTGCGGTCCGTGGCCTGTTAGGGATCTGGCTGCAGAGCTCTGCCACCGCACCTCCCAACCCTCACCCCTCACCCCACCCATGGAAAAACTGTCTTCCATGAAACTTGGGGGGGGGGTTGAGGGTGGCACACAGCGGGAGGTGAGCGGTGGTGGGCTAGTGAAGCTTCATCTGTATTTACAGCTGCTACCCATCGCAGGCTTCACCGCCTGAGCTCTGTCTCCCCCCAACCCCTCGATGAAACTGGTCCCTGGTGCCAAAAAGGCTGGAGACTGCTACTGTATATATTATCATCTCCTTCCTTTCCCAATGCCATTGCAATGAGAGAAAAGGTTTAAAAATTTAAAAAAATATATCCATAGATGCATTAAAAAAAAAAAAAAACAAGCCAAGGGAAGTTCTTCTGAATCAACTATCAACTTTCAGAAATTTCTGGAAGATAGATGGAATGAGGAGTTCTTTCAGCAGTATGGCCAACTAAATAGCTCCTGCCGCAACACATTCAGGTTCCGGATAAATTGCAACAAACATACTGTAAAATGCATCGCTAAGCACTGTATACACTGCACAAAATCACCTTAACATATATAAAGCAAAAAGCAACAAAACTACAAGGAGAAATGTATGATTCCATAGTAATAATGAGAAATATCAATACATCTTTCTTAGTAAATGAAAGGTCAAGCAGACAAATTAATAAGTAAATATAAGATTTGATTAGAGCACTGCAATTAATAAGTCCTATTTAAAAGGAACATACAGAAACCACACCCAACAATTAGATGGTAGCTTTGGAGGATGTTGGGCCAGTGGAAAGTTCACCCTGTCCTGATGGGGCAATGTGACTGAGCAAAAACAGGGCTGCCACAGTTGGTACACTGTATCTCTCTTATTTGAATGATGACTGACCCTTTTCCACCTAACAGGAACTTGTTGGCGAGCAAACAGCATAGTACTTTTCAAAATTTCCTCTATCCTAAGAGGGAGAATGCCCAGATAGTGGGAGAATCCTCCTCTGAGACTAAGGTTAGAGAAGGGGAGCCATTGACAACTGGTAGCATTTACTTCTTTGTTGACTGCCCCCCAAAAACCTAAATATTCCTAAATATTTTGAGTGTCTGGTAATCAGATCCTTTCAGAGAAAGAATTAAAATGCACCATGTTTAGTTCTAACTCAGAAGCCATTTTGCAACAGCCATGATAAACTGATGGTCAGCACTTAAGAACTAATGATCCAGTTCATGGGCAGGCAAGATGAAAGTACTACATGTACTTTTGTTATATAAAAACAATTTTCTTTTCTTACAGGGCAAACACAACAAGTCACCTCCCTCATTTAATTCTTCTACAGTGCCAACGATGCTTAATCCAATAATGCTGATGTTCCTGTACTATGTAAAGGATAAACTGAATGTTGAAAACTCAAATACTTTCAGAAGCCAGAGAGGTAAATTCAAGACAATAGGCAGTAGTTGGGTAGTAGCTGCTACTCAATTCCAGCAGACTATTATTTGCAAATATGGACAAAGAATTGTCAAGTATATCAATTTTTCACAAGAAAAGAGAACCTAGATTTTTGTGTGAAATCTCCCAAATTTTGGATTGTAACACCTTAACATATACATTTAAAACACTGTGTAGGACAAACAAACGTCTTCAGGTCAGATCCAGCATGGGCCACCAACTTCCAAGTTCTGTTACAGTCTAATAGACTTAAAGAATTTTAGATTTGGAAGGGACCTGAGAGAACCTTTAAGTTAATTATTTTCAAAGTGTATGTGCCTGTGCACTCACCTGTGTACATTTTGCCAAGCAACATTTTCTTTAGATAGGAGGTTACAAAGAAGCTCGATATGCTAAATAAAGACATGGCCTCTCTGGTGGAAAAGGAAGCCCTCCTCTACTGACATACCTCACATAGCTCCCCTTCACTACCATGACCTCAACCACCTCCAGAGATCACAGTTTGAAAACCACTGACCTGATTCAAACCCTCAGCTCACAAGCAAGAAAACTGAAGCCAATTTCTTATAGAAATTGTTACTGAAATTCTAAAATCTGCCCTGGATTAGAATCTAGGTGTCCTTATTCTTGATCAAATGCTACTTTTACCAATAATATAGCTACTGATAATAAATCAGAGCTTTGATTTATTCAGCACTTACCATAAGCTAGGCACTGTGCTTTTTCACATACTTTCATATACCATTGACCTTTACAATAACCCTGTTCTCATCTCTACCTTACAGATGAGGTAACTGAAGCTTTGAGAGATTAAGCAATTAAACAATAGTAGTAAGAAGCAGAACTAGGATATGAACTTGGGTCCCTGTGACTCCAGAGTATGTCCTCATTAGCCTTCATACCATGCTGCTATCCAATTCTCCCTGAAAATTACCATTTCCCAAAGCACTAAGATAGGCAAAAATGCTGACAAGGATAAAAGGAAGAAAAGAAATCAAAAGAGGACTGGGACTCTTCTACATGAAAGAAACTCTTCAGTTTGAAAAAAAAAAAAATGTTCACAGGACACATCAAAGACGATAAAACCTCAAGCTATGTTTATCAAATTCCAAATTATGTATGTACCTCCTCAAGCAGGTAATTTTAGAACAAATAATAACACTTTAAATAATGGGTAGTCAGCCAGGCGTGGTGGCTCATGCCTATAATCCCAGTACTTTGAGAAGGTAAGGCCAGGAGTTTGACATCAGCTTGGGCAACATAGTGAGACCCCATCTCTAAAAAAATAATAATAATAGATAGCCTACTAATGAACTCATACCCATCATTTGAGAACATAAATAGGATGAGCATATTTCCTTCATCTTATGAAATAAAAACTTTGATAAGAATCTTTAATGTTCTTCTACAAATTGTCCTGGGTACCATTCCCAGAAACCAAACCTTGAGATGGAAAGACTACTAACCTGATCCACTGTAATATTTCTTATATCCTTAATTTTATATTCTAAATCCCATCATATTGTTAAAGTAATATTAAGTGCAGTAAGTGCCAAATCTTTGAATTAAACCCATGAATTAAAGTGTAAATGCATGAATTGAGCAAATATTCAAACTTCCGGGTCTGTTCAGTCTGTTCCCTTTCCTCCCCCTTAGCGACACACTTTCTTCAAATCTCTTAGTAACCGAGTAACTTCATGATCTCATTATGAATTTCTTCTTTTCAAATTTCATTCCCAAAAAACTCATCTAATAACCACAACAAAATATCAATAATTCTTTTGAGATTCTAGCATTCAATAATAATCAAAATAGTTAATTATAGTTTTAACACTCAGAGAAATAAAAAGTAGGGTTCTTTAAGGCAATGGTCAGTCTCTGGCAAAACCCCCTAGAAATATTAATAGCAGTATATTAGTACTGGCAGAAGAGGACAATTAAGAAGGCAATTCACACCTCTATTCTGAAAAACAGCCTGAGCCAAACTGTAAGATACATGGATAATGGGAACCAAAATACATGTAGTATTTTATATAATCCTTTGCTGGAAATAATGCTAGCATTTTAATTCTAACTAAATTTTAACTACTATTTAATTCTAATAGTTTAACTCTATTTAATTAGCTACCTGTGCCACCTCTGCCTCTGAGTCTCAGTATCCATCAGTAAAATGAGAGCAATGAACTATGGATGATCTCTAAGGACACTTATGGCTCAAAAGTTTATAAAGAGGGTAACAAAGACTTGAGTAGCAGATCTGGAGATAAATTTCAAAACAACTGTAGCTACTACAGTAAAATTTTCTCCTTGGTAGGTAACTCTGTCTTGCATTGAGTTCTGCAGTGAATATTTACTGTTTTTTTCTGCCCAGGAGTCCTATTTTTGGGAATCCCAAAGTGACATGCTACAGAAGCTAAGGAGGGATGCAGGGATGCAACCTGGCAACAAAAACATAGGCACCTAATCTAAGCTTGGCCATTTGGATGTTCCAGGCAATGTGATTCTTGGGGAGAGGGTTGTGAAAAAGCAAATATAGTCAGAATATTTGAGGCAGCTGCAGTGGGATCAATAATCCTTGTAGTGCCAAATTAAGTTTCCACTGACAATAGCTCAGGAAGTGTCCAATGGCATCAGTGCTGATAACATACTGATCCTGTCACATGATCTTAGCTATGCCCTGGTTCCCCCCTTTGCTCTTCCCTCTATTCTGAACCTGGTTCTCTAGCCTCCCCGTTGATTCTACAAGCTGTCCAATATCCACACATTTTCTGCTTAGTCAGAGTTGGTTCTGTTGTTTATAACCAAGAAAACTGACTAGTACAGAAATTACACAAAAAATGGGTTGCAAGTGACCTAAGCAACATGGGAGGAATTCTAGAACTAGGTTTCTGGCCAAAAGCAGTGAATTTGGAGATGTAAATCTGGCAATCCATGGCATATAGCAGCAAA
Organism: Varecia variegata; assembly: GCA_028533085.1. NCBI lineage: Eukaryota > Metazoa > Chordata > Mammalia > Primates > Lemuridae > Varecia > Varecia variegata. The sequence goes on along the minus strand of JAQIFY010000279.1, from coordinate 6,561 downwards.
ACAGCAGAGTTATCCTTGTGATCACTTAAATTCTAAGTATATCTTAGAAAGATGTATCCAGCAAAGGTATGGAGAGATAAAATGGCAGCTGCCAGACAACAAAAAATAGTATGAAGAGCATGAGTTATTCAAAGATTGTGGGGTGAGGTGAGGGCTTCTAATAGCACTGTTTGGTTTAGAAACAGAGTAACAGGCATCTCTCAATTCTTGACTCAAGAAGTGGAGTGAAACACAGCACCAAAAGGACTTAAGGCTCAAGAAGTTGAAACCCAAAGTTTGATCCTGTAAATTGCCAAATTATATCAATTCAATTCACTTCCATTTCATATAAGAGATCTGGTGATACTGTCATTAGGAAGCAGTGGGACCCAGAGCTCTGAAGTGGGGATATGTGATGAGGTTCAGAGTACTCACACAGTGCTCTGAACCAGCAGCCCTCAAGACAGATCCTCCTCATCTCAGAGATTTACTTTTTAAGAAGAAAATAAATAGCCTCATGCTCTATCCCCACCATTCTTCAATGTCTCAACCTACAACTAGAGTTCTACCCCAGCATGCCCTGGGACGGTCAAGTCAAAATCACATCTGGAAAAAAGGCTTTTAAATTAGTTCCACGACACCTTTAATTTATATTGGATTCTGCGGGTTCTAGGTTAAGGGGAAAATAACACAATTTTAGATGGGGCTAAGAACACTGATATGGGGTTATTTCTCAGAGATTCTGGATTTAGTGCTAGCTTCAGAGATGGGGCTTTTGGACATTAGATGATAAATGGGCTTTTGATGGGTGAGACCCCAAACCCAACCCACTGTAATTTCCCAAGTCTATGTGTATATACCTAAAATAACTGTATTTAGCAAAAGCACAATCACCATACTGGTTTCCTGGATAAACCTTATTATGGTAGGAGGGGCCAAAGAGAAACCATTAGAGGTTTCCCTCCCTACAATGATAAAATATCAAAAGCACTACTGCAGATCAAGGGCATTTTCAGAGATCAGTGACACCATCAAAAACATATTCAGGTGTAGTAATTCCTATTACTTTCCCATTTTAACATTCCAGTGCAACTGGATATGGTTTTGTTTGTTTGTTTTTTGAGACAGAGTCTCATTCTGTCATCCGGGTTAGAGTGCAGTGGCACCACAGCTCACCGCAACCTCAAACTCCTGGGCTCAAGCGATTCTCCTGCCTCAGCCTCCCCAGTAGCTGGGACTACAGGCGATTGCCACTATGCCCGGCTAATTTTTTCTATTTTTTTTTTTTTGTAGAGATGGGGTCTTGCTCTTGCTCAGGCTAGTCTCGAACTCCTGGCCTCAAGCAATCCTCCCACCTCGGCCTCTCAGAGTGCTAGGATTATAGGCATTAGCCACTGTGCCTGGCCTGGATGTGTTCTTAATAGATTGTCTTAAGCAACCTTCATCAAATGGTTAAGGTACTTTTCAAGATGTGGTCTCTTTGCTGCAGCAAATAAGCACAGCCTTGGCACCTGGTATGTAGCTATAATCTGGTCAATTCTTTTTTCTCCAAAAGCAATTTGCTTTTACCCAGCAGAGGCAGAAGCACAAGCACATCTTCACCAACTTGCCTTAGAGCAGTGGTTCTCAAAGAGTGGTTCCTGAATCAGCAGCAGTGGCATCCTTTAGGAACTTGTTAGAAATGAAAATTCTCTATCTCATCCCAGACCTACTGATTCAGGAACTCTGGGGTGAGGCCAGTGATCTGTGTTTTATCAAGCCCTTCAGATGATTCTGGTGCACACCAAAGTGTGAGAACCATTGCCTTACAGCAACATCAGCTCTTCAGATCTGTGCCTCAATTTCATTGTCAGAGACTCTAACCATCACAAGGCATCACAGTGCTCCATCATATTGAGGACGTAAAGCTGATGAAGCCATATACCTCTACCCTAGATGCCATAGTAAAACATAAGTGCAAATGAGATTAACCCTACATAAAAAAATGAAAGGGACCTTTCACCTTGGGTTTGCTACTAGCTCTAGGTAGAGACTGAAGGTAAGGAGGGAACATCTAGAGATAATCAACCCAAATTACCTCTCATGAACTTAGTGTTATCAAACTCACCTACTCATGAAGTCAGGTGTACCCAATAGCATTCCATCTTCAAGTTGCCTGAACAGATCATGGGAAAGTGGCATGAGCATATTACACTCTTAGAAGGCCTACCTCTGCCATATTACTATCCTTTCCTTAAAACACACCTATGACTTGATGGGGAGTTCCCTCTGACCAAATGACGCCTGAGGAAACAATTATAGCTCGGTTTACATGAGCTAGTCTTAGCCAAGAGTGAACTGCTATAGGATTATAACTCCACTCAGAGGTGGCCCTAGTAGGCAGAACTTTAATCACTATGTCTTGTCTAGGTTATCAATAGAAAAGATGGTCTGCGGTTACAGTGATTCATGGGGTATAGCTAATGGTATAACCAGATAGGAATCTATAAAGAAGCAAGACTAGAGAACTGGCAATTAAGAATCTGAAAAACGAGTAGGTGGCTGGACTTCTCCAAAATGAGCCCATGATGTGAAAATGTCTTTGATGTACGTGAATGCAACCAAAAGGCCCCAGTACAGAGGAAGCTCTTAAACATGTGGACTAAATAATCCACTGTGTAGATGTCAATCAGCCTTTTCTCTAGCTATACCAGTATTTGCTCAATAGGCTCAGAAACAAAAGGGCCATGGTGGCAGAGAGGAGTGCCCAGATTCAACAGCATGGACCTCTCCTCCCTGAGGCTGATCTGGCTGTTGCTGAGTAGTTAATTTGCCAAAAGCAGCAATCAAATCTTAAGCCCTTAATATGGTACCATATCCCAGAGCAATCATCCATCTTGTGTCAGATTAAGTATCTCAGATCCCTTCCATTCAAGATTTGTCCTCGTGGAAATTCCCTGCTTACAACGCTCCCATGTAGACCATTCCCGTGTTATGGTCTTAGCTGTAGCTTGTTTTCTTAGAGCCTGAGCTTGAATTTTAGCCTACCTGTTGATTCTGTGAGCTACCTGATACTCTTCTAATCAATTCCTTTTCTGTTTAACCAGTCTGGGTATCCTCTATATGAGGTGGAAAGGACACAGAAAAAGAAGAAAATTAGTCTGAAAAAGGAAGCTCTTTTTCCAGAGTTAAAAGAATTAAAGAGCTATATAAGATAAATGGAGGAACGAACAAAGCAAAATAAAAAGATAGGTCTAAAAGTGTTTTTTGGAAATGAGCAGACAAGGGCAAAAAAGTAATCTAAGAAAACAAGCCTTTGCCAAAAACTAGAACTAAAAGTAAAATGACAAAAGCAGATGGGTTGTCTTACATTTCTACACCGGAATATAAATTCCATGAGGGCACAGAGTTCTGTTTGGTTCATTATTGTATGCTTTGTACCTGAATAGTGCCTCAAATATCTAATTATTTAGGTACTCGAATACCTGTAGAATAAACAAACACTAGTTGGTCTCAGTAAGATACATAGGGAAAGGACCAGCTAGCTCCCCTGCTATAATGATATGATAATGAAAGGAACCATGATATGGGTCTGAGGCTGATGGCACTGTAAGATCCTGAAGAGAACGTCTGGGCTAGAATTTTAATTGAGAGAGAACAAAAGAAGAAAGGTATTTGATTTTTTTAATAAATATATAAAGCTAAGCCTAAGCAGAGTGGTCCTATAACAATATCTTGGCTGTGCCTTGCTTCCCTGAGTACTGAAAATACAGAATATATAAACATTTGTCACTTTTCTGAAGCATCAATCAGAATCTCATTGGTACAGGGAAGTAAGCTACTTTACCAGTGAACAAGACCAAGCAATTGCCAAGCATCTGATTCTCAGCTCAGGATTTGTGCTTTCTACTCATGGTAACATACACAGTAACTCCCATGAAGTGATACAAGCTTTATTTCTTGCTTTAAAATGGCACCAAAAAGAAAGTCAACTTCTAGTGAAGGTGATGAAACCTGAGTGAAAGTCAAGAAATCTAAAAAGTGATTAGGAAAAAAAAGTGACGGACCTTAGCAAAATAAGACTAAAGGCTAAAGGGCTCCATAAATGTTTTCCTTTACACCTTGCAGAGCAAATACTGTCAAAGTGGTTACAAAGGTCTTGAGTAAATTCTTTAAGAATGTCATTGGACTACTGTATAAGAAAGTGGTGCACATTTTACTGCTTATTTTCATGAATGTGATCAATCTCAGGCAAGTCACCTTCTTTAAAAAATGTAAAGTGAAGACTGGAATACAAGAGAAGAATAAAAAGCAGGAATTTGAATTATTTCCATAATGGAAAACTTGTTATTTTTAAACTATGTCTTGGCAGGAGGAATGAGAAATTTTAAACTACTTCTCCAAAAGAGCTTTCCTTTGGAAATGATACAAATGTACATATTAACTGGTTGATACTAGAAAGGATCTGTATAGTAAAGAATTAATCTTTTAATTTAAAACTTATAACTTTAACCTAAAGACTCCACAAAAAACTATTAGAACTGATAAACAAATTCAGTAAACTTGCAGGATACAAAATCAATATACAAAAATGAGTAGCATTTCTATATGTCAACAGTAAACAATCTAAAAAAGAAACCAAGAAAGTAATCTCGTTTTTAATAGCTACAATACCTAGGAATAAATTTAACCAAAGAAGTGAGAGATCTCCATAATGAAAACTATAAAACATAGATGAAAGAAATCAAAGGAGACACAAAAAATGGAAAGATATTCCATCCTCATGGACTGGAAGAATCAATATCTTAAAATGTCCATACTACCCAAAGCAATCTACAGATTAAATGCAATCTCTTCACAGAAATAGAAAAAATAATCCTAAAATTTATATGGAACCGTGGAAACAACCCAAATGTCCATCAATTCATGAATGGATTAGTAAAATGTGGTATCTTTATACCATGGAGTATTACTCAGCTATAAGAAATAACGATGATACAACATCTCTTTGGTTCTCCTGGGGAGAGTTGGAACCCATTCTATTAAGTGAAGTATCCCAAGAATGGAAAAATAAGCACCACATGTACTCACCAGAA
>JAQIFY010002789.1:0-13068 GCA_028533085.1 Varecia variegata | reverse complement strand
ACTGGTGAGTCAGGTCTCAATCAATACTCACTGCCCATTCCCCTCTCGAAAAAAAAAAAAAATCAGAAATAAACTTTAGAGTTGGTTGGAGGGTATTGATGTTGAATTCATTAGCTAACTTCTAGAACCCCATTAATGTGGTCTAGTGCCTCTGACATGTGGTTAGAAAGTTCCAGCATTCCCATGGCTTGTGATTTATTGTGTAACTATACCACAGGTGGCCATGAGATGTCCCGATTAGTGGCCTGTCATTCGGACTGGCTGCAGAGCCTTTTCAGCTCTGGGGACTTGCCCAACCTCACTGTGTTCTGTCAGCGTTATCAGGGTCTGACGGGCTCAGAGGCAGCTGTATTTTCTTCCTTCTGTGCTTCTTTCCCTTTCCTTTCCTCTCCTTCCTATTTTTCCTCTTCCTCCCAAGGATATTTCATCTAAGAAGTTAAGTTGGAGGGGATGGATATATGAAATAGAGTGGAATAAACAACAGCTCCATTGAACTCCTTTGTTTTCCAGGATGCAACAACAAAACCACATTGTTCAAAGAATACAGATCTTTTGTCTTTACGCTCATGCAACAGTTACAAGTTCTAGAGTCAGAATTCTTGGATTTCCCATCTTGAGACATGTCCATAATATGTACTGCTAAAGTCTCTTTATTTCTTTTGCTTATAGGAGAGATGGTGTTCTTAATAGTTGATTATGAAAAAAAAGTTTCCTTTAATTTTAAATATTAAATTATTATGTAAAGTGGCTTTGATTATTTTAACTTATATTTCTGGCAGTTGAATGAGTATTAGCACGTTTGAAAAGTCAGAAGGGTTATAAAAACCAAAAATAACAGGATGAAGTGAAAAATGCTGATGTCAAGTTATGCTGAACAGATTAAAGGCTAGTTAACATGTAATTTCCCTGAGCTTTCCATTTCCTATTTTATAAGCCTTCTCTCATAGCTCGGGCACTCCACTGTGTTTACAAAAGGCACTATGTTGCATTGTGATTCAGAAAAACACATCAACAACATCTTTTAGGACCTGTCCCTAAATGTTACAAAAAAACTGGGAGGATATGGAAAGACTATACAGAAGCAGTGCAAAGGCCTGGTGACCAGGGAACTTGACTCTGGGACAAGGTTAAAGTATGACCTTCTCTTCACTTCTGTTTCTTTACCTATGGGATATTGGGGGAGAGGAAAGCAATGAGTTGAGCCAAATCAGAGATTCTCAAAGTGTGATCCTAAGACCAACAGCATCAGCATTATTTGGGAATCTGTTAGACATTTAAATGTCCACCCTACCCCTAGCCTACTGAGTCAGAAAACTGGAGGGCTGGGGCCTGGCCATCAGTGTTTTAACAAGCCCTCTTGGGGATTCTGGTGCATGCTATGTTTTGAGAACTTCTGGGCATCTTTGTGTCTTATCTATGTCTAACATTCTAGCAGATTTTCACCGATTTTAAAATAATTAAAGTTGATACGTATTTTGATTATACAGAAAATGTTGTATCTCCTTTTTATTTAAATAATTTGATACCATTTTGAACCTTGGTTATCATTGAACCAGATAAGCATGAACATGCAGTGGCCCCCAATCTTTTTGGCACCAGGGACCAGTTTCATGGAAGACAATTTTCCCATGGATGAGGGTGGTGGGCAGGTGGTGCGGAGCTCAGTTGGTGATACACAGCCTTTTTCCTAACAGGCCACGGGCCAGTACTAGGCCACATCCTGGAGGTTGGGGACCACAGTGCCAATTGATACATGTTTCTAGTTGATAATAATACAATGCCATCTAAATCTACTTAAAAATAAAATTCAAAAATGTTATAAATGGAAGGAACCTTGAAGTTACTTAGGTGAGTTATTTTTAGCTGCCATTTTATAGGAAACTAAAGCCCATCTGGCTTTGTGACCTTGACATATCCTTTAGATGAGAAAGAGGGGCTTGAGCCATGGGCAAGGAACAAACATTGCATTTCACTATTTTGTGACTTGTAAGTAGTGCCAGAGAGCTAGCAGAGCAACTAAATTGATTTTACACCTGTGTGCACACATAAAGCAGCAATTAGGAAATGGTGTGTAGCAGATTTTGACATGTATGAAATTATAGAACCAATTACTTTTTACAAGTCAACTCATGACAGTCATTTCAAACAAAGCAGACCCTCGAATCTGTTCCTTAAAGGTATGGTTGACAGAATGTCAGTGTATTTAAATCTCATTTCATTTTCCAGAGATAAGATTTGAGAGAGTGAGCTGGAAGAGTAGATTGAAGATGTTAATTTAAATTAAGGATTTGCTATTTTAAGGGTTGCTTCCTTTAAAAAAAATGTACAATCAGTTAAATAGCCTCTGCTCTCCAGTGGGTTATAATGGAAAAGATGCTATTCTAAGTATTCAGAGACTTAAGTGCTATTCTTGTTTCCTACTTTCTCTTATTGTTTGCCACTGGAGGTCCTTGAGAAAAATCACAGAGCCCTCTGGACCTCAGTTGAACTACTATTAAATGGGCATATTAATATCTAGAGCTTCTTAAAGTAGAGAATAAGACCAAGTGATACCTTGAAAAATCACACAAATAGGAAAAGAATGAAAGACACTGAATGTTGGGGGACTCATTCAGAAGTCACTGAAAACCAGATATTCTTTGAAGTAGAAAAGAGTACTTAATTAAGATTCAGGAAGACCTAGGTTGAAATCAGTCAGTAACTATCCCTCATGACCTTTGGACCCTCAGTGTTTGGGAAGAAAAACAGACTCAAAGATCAGTTAAAACTAACTAATTTATCATAGGAAAATACCTGGCACAATGTCCTGCATACTAGCTAAGTCATCAATAAAATCAGTGGAGGCAGATAGCCCCATATCAAGGCTACATAGAGACTTTACTTCTGTCCACAAAGGAGTCTCTGTTACGGGACTTGCCCTCCTGCCATAAACAAGGAGAAAACTGGATGAAACACACAAAACAATGGTTTTTGAATATTAAATGTCAGGATGTGCAGGGCTGTGATTCATAAGAGAAGGCAAACTAGGTGAACCTTATGTGTATCTCAGCTTTCTTCCTGGAAGCACCTTCTCCATTGTGGCTCAGGAAGGAAGAACCCAGACAAAGCCTGGTCATCTCAATGAACTGAAGAGACAGGAGTCAGGGTCCAGGGATGCTGAAGCAGCTAGAATTCGAGGTATAGAGCATTGGATAGAAGTTTGTACAGAGAGAGAGGTGGCAGAGAGAGAGCTGCAGATCTCCGGAGATCTGCAGAAGAGTCCTCTCAGATCTTTGACTGAATACCAATATGTGCGTGTGGTTCTTTGCCATGTGGTTTGGTAAAGAATGACTGGCAGGGAAGAAACAATTACTGGGGAGACATAAGCCAGAGTTCATATAGGGCAAAGACTTTTGAACTCCCATGAGCCAGAGTGGAGAGACATCACTGAATCAACATGGCTTTTAGTAGAGACTCCAGAATACTAACACTTTAATAGTGGGACTAAATTAGCCCTAGAGTAAAGGCTACAATAGACACTTCCTTAAAAACAGGTTATATAAGCATCTGTGACTTGGGCTATAAAAAATATTTTTAAAAAGCAGCTTATAAACAAACCTTGAAAGAATCAACTGAATTTAAAAAACTGTTGAACTGCCAGACAGAATAATGTCAAATTCTCTTTCAAGAAATTCAACAAAATCCAATGCTTAAGAGCATAAAATCCATTATATCTGGCATCAATTAAAAACAAAAACATACAAAGAAGGAGGAAAATATGAACACTATGTGGGAGAAAAATCACTCACTAGAAACAGGTGATAGGATCTTGAACCAATCCAACTATTATGTATGTTATCAATAAGACTGGGGAAAAGATTTAAAGGAAACTGACATGTTGAGAGAAAGAGAAAATATAAAAACAAACCAAATGAAACCTCAGGAATTAAAAAAATGTAATATTTGAAATAAAACTTTTGCTGGATTAAAAATAGGTTAAACTCAGCAGAAGAAAGGATAAGTGAACTTGAAAACGCAGAAATAGAAACTATCAAAGCAAAGCACAGAGAGAAAAGACTGATAAAGGACCAAAGGCACAGTGACCTCTGGGGACAATATCAGGCAGACTAACAATCTAAGATGTAATTAAAGTCACAAAAGGGGAAAACAGAAAAAATATTTGAAGAAATTAGAGCAGAAATTTTTCAAATTCTTCTATAAAATTTTCAAATGTTTCAACAATACTGTGTTAAACAGTGTAAAGCCACAGATCCAAGAAGCTTAACAAAACTTAAGTAAGATTTATACACACACACACAGTCCACACTGAGACTCATTATAGTCAAACTTCTGAAAACCGGTGAGAGAAGGAAAATCTCAAAGCAGCCAGAAAAAGGAGATATATTCAGAGAAACAATATTAAGAATGAATACGGATTCTTATAAAAAATTGTGCAACTTAAAAGACAAAGGAACACAATTTTTAAGGTGTTGAGAGAAAACTAAAACTAGAATTCTATAAACAGAAAAAATATTTTTGAAAAATGAAGGCAAATGAAGAATTTGTCACATTGGACAAAAAAAGCCAGACCAAACTATATGCTGCATACAAGAAACCCAATTAAATTATACATATACAAACATATAAACAGTAAAAGAATGGAGAAATGACATATTATAGAAAAACTAATCATAAGAAAGTTGGAATGGCAATATTAATATTATGCAAGTAGATTTCTGAACAAAGACCATCCCCAGGGACAAAGGGGAATTTCATAACAATAAAGGGTCAATTCTTCAAAATGACTTAGAATCTGAAATATATGTGCACCTAATAACAGTTCCAAGATACATGAAGTAAAACAGAAATGAAGGGAAAAATAGATAAATCCATGAATAAAGGTAGAAATTTCAACTTTCTTTTCTCTGTAACTGATAGAACATGTAGAGAAAAAAAATCAGCAAGAATATTGAGAATTTGATCAACACTATAAAAATATATATGTATATATGTATATATCTCAACTTGACCAAATTGATATTAATATTTATGGACTATTTCACCCAACAAGAGCACCATACACATTCTTTTAAAGTGCTCATGGGATAGCCACTAAGATAATCATATCCTAGGCCATAAAACAACTCTATACATTTAAGGATTAAAGTCATGTGTAGCATTTTCTCCTACCAGAAAAGACTTAAATTAGAAATTACTAATGGAAAAGATCTGAAATTTCCCTAAACATGTGGAAATTAAACACACACTTTTAAGTAATTTATGGGTGAAAGAAGACTCAAGAAAATTAAAACATTGAACTACATGAAAATGAAAACACACAATACCAAAATTTATGGAATTCATCCAAATGCATAGTGAATGCATCCAAATGCAAGTGCTTAGAGGTATGTGTACAGTGTTAAATTATATTAGAAAAGAAATGAAGTTATATTAGAAAAGAATTATAAATTAAACATAAACTTACATAAATTTATAGAAATTAAATTATATTAGAAAAGAATAAAGATCTCAATAAGTTTCCATCTTAAGAATCTAAAGAAGACCAAATTAAACCCAAAGTAAAAGGAAGAAAATAGTATAGATCTGAGGAAAAATCATTAACAGAGAAAATAGACCAATAGGGAAAATAAATAAAATTATAAGATTTTTGTCTTTAAAAAGATCAGTAAAATTGACAACAAACAAATCTGTAGCCAGAGTGATCAAGAAACAAGAGAATGTTCAAGTTAACAGTATCAGGAATGACCATGAGAATATCATCACACATTCCAAAGACAGTAAAAGGATATTAAAAAAATATCATGACCAACCAATTGTATGTCAACAAATTTAACAGCTTAGGTGAAATGGACAAAGTCTTTGAGAGACACATTTTTATCAAAAGTGACCCTAGGCTAAGTTGAATAGTCCTATATCAATTAAAGAAATTTGATTTGTAATTAAAATGATGATTCACTTACAAAATGCAATGTGGTATCCTGGATTGGATACTCAGATAGAAAAAGGACATCAATAGGAAGATTGGTGATGTCTGAATCGTCTGTAATTTAGTTAACAGTAATGTACCAGTGTTAATTTTTTAGTTTTTACAAATGTACCATGATTATATAAGATGTTAACCTTAAGGCAGTAGTTCTCCACTAGGGATAATTTTGTCCCTTGGGGACCATCTGGCAATGTCTGGAGACATTTTTGGCTGTCACAACTTGGGGGTCAGGGGAGTGCTACCAGCATCAAAGGTAGAAGTTAAGGATGCTACTGAACATACTGAAATGCACAAGATAGTCGCCTTACCACAAAGAATTATCCAGTCTGAAATGTTAATTATATTAAGGGGGAAAAAACCCCACATTCAGGAAAACTATGTGAAGGGTAAATGGGGATGCTGGACTACCATTGCAAAGTCTTTGTAAATCTAAAATTATTCTAAAATAAAATGTTTATTTGAAAAAATGTTTCCCACAAAGAAAACTCTAGGTTCAGCTTGATTCACTGGTTAATTCTATCAAACACTTAAGGATTAAATAATACCAATTCTATACAAACTTTCAAAATACAGGCAGAGGGAATATTTCCAATTATTTTATGAGGCCAGCATGATCTTCCCTACCCTTTTTCTTCCCCACCCATCATTTCCTTTTTTTATTACCTTCCTCTAAATAGGTGGCCATTTTGCTTCACAGGGAGGGATATCCTAATACAATTACAGAAATGTGAAGATAATTAGTGAACTCCTTCTCCATTACATCTTTCTCATTTCATTTCTGAGTTTAACCTACCTAGATACCTCTGCCTCTTTAATGGGATATTGGACCTGGCATATGGGGTGTGGGCTGAGGGTTAGTGATATGGTGGGTTTACATAAAGACTCACAGAGGCAGGCACAGTCCTGCTCAATACAGCCATTAGCTCTGAGCAGGATATCATATGCAACTAGATAACTTGTTCTCAATGCTTGGCTTCCTCAGCAACTCAGTCAATATTGAATTGATACTATAGAGAAATAGAATTGCCCAGTGTAGATCTTTGCAAACAATATAATTGTACACCTGTTAATGTCTCTGTTGCCCCTGAACATTTTCCTGAATGTCTTTGGGAGTCATGTCATTGGTAGCCTCACCCACCCATCAGAAAGGTCCATAGTTTGGGACAAGCAATTGCATGTAAACCTCTTCTCTCCCCTGCAGCAATTCACCAATCAGAAACACAGAGCAGTGGAAGGTTTGGCATCTTCACCAACCTGGAAATTAGCAGTTTTCTCTAGGGACTTTAAGAGAGCATGGGTTAATGCGAGCATTTCATTATCTGGTGAAATCTTGGCATGCTTGGGGACCAATTAGGGAACTCTTGAAGTCATCCCTCTCACAACGTAACAATAACTTCAATTACAGTAATTTAGAAAATTGCATGCTTTAGATATTGTCTCCCTAACTTTTTATGAAATGTTTTGCTCTATTTTATTAAAAGTCAACATTTCACTGAAACATACATATAATAGGAATGTGTTGTAAACAGATTCACAAAGTGTGGCTCAGTGTCATGGCTTAACCTGATCCCTGCGGTTTTCAGCTTATTCTCATTACACTCAGTGCTCAAGTTGTTGGTTTAAGTTTCTAAAGGAATATTCTAGGTTCACCTTAACTCACTCCATATTCTCTCTTTATAGAACCTTGAGAAGTTAAGGTTTTGTTTTAAAGGAACGAGGATATTTGCAAACTGTCTGAAGCAGCACTCCCTGCCTCCAACCCTACAAAAAAAATAAGCTTATTCTTGTACTGGAAAATAGTTTTGCATTTGTCAAAATGTTAGAAATATTATACACAATAGATTAGAGGTAGGTGAGAGAGGTAAAAAGTATGCCAATGAAGATGTATGAAATGAGGGACTGTAATATAGAATTATAAAACCATTACTTGAAGTAGGAATCCAAGAAGGTCCTGAAAATATTGGTTGAATGAATAAATAGATGAATAAATAAAACAAACAACTTTGGTCCACATTTTTTGTATTTATGAGATGGAATGAAACAGTCTTTACTCACTGGGAGTGTTCTTTAGGGACACAACAAAATTAGGTACGGAAACAATCAATGCTAGTGCTCAATTATAAAGTGCAGGCGATAGAAGATGAGGTCTCTATTTTACTTGCTAAGTGAAAAAGTTTTTTGGAGTGGCTGGGCGAGTTGCTTCTCCAATTCAACCAAAAACCACTAAATAAATGATACATTGAGCCCCAGCTGGTCATTAGTTGAGGTAAGCTGCAGGCAGAGTGGAGGCATGTAGGTATTTGGGAGTTGTAAAGGCTTTTGTGCAGCCCAGAGAACAAGTTTCCATATACATATCTATGAGAGTTTTTAGAACAGTCCATTCTTCTACTTTTTAAATTCCTGCTCATGAATTTTTCTCTTATGAATGAAATTACACATCTACAGATTGAGATACCACCTAAAACCATTGATTCATTATCAGTAAGAAATGCCTTTTGAGTTGTATACTATAGTTGTATACTATAGAGTTGACGTGAGTTCACATTCTCTTGGGGGATCTTCCCTCCGTTTATGGGGTGGAATGATTTGAATGTTTGTTTCCTCCAGAACCCATGTTGAAATTTAATCACCTTGTAGCAGTATTAAGAGGTGGGACTTTTAAGAGGTGATTAGACCATGAAGGCTCGGCCCGCCTGGTTGAGATTAATGCCTTTATAAATTGGCAAGTCCAGCTAGATCCCTTTTGCCCTTTTTTTATCCTTCTGCCACACGAGGATCCAGCCTTTTTCCCTTTTGGAGGGTGTAGTGTGCAAGATACCATCTTGGAAAAAGAGAACTGAACCTGCCAGTGCCTTGACCTTAGACTTCCCAGCCTCAAAAACTGTCAAGAAATAAATTTGTTTTCGTTATATAATAAATTACCCGGTCTGTTATATCAGCTCAAACAGACATGGCAAATTTGGATCAACTTGAACTCACTTGTTACCAGAGACCAGTGTTTGATTAGTGAAAAGCAAGTTCACTGTTGCTGGCACTCCTAATGACAGTAGATAGTTAATAAACATATAGAATGAACAGGTGAGCTTGGAAGTAGAACATGATGGGTGGCAAATAAATTAACACAGTGAAGAAAAACTTTCTTCACTATTGGGAGAACCATATATTTGTGATCTAAACACTTTCGTATTTCTATTTTTTTATATTTAAAAATCAAACGTGAAACACAAGTACTTTGTGCATTTATTCTATGTTGATTAGAATACAAACTATGCCTCCTATAGAGAACCTTGTTGGTGACCATGTGAATCCTCTCCCAGCCCTTCCATAGCCTCTGCATACTTTGCTTCTCAAAGCAGTCCCCTGTGACTTTCTTCAGAGGATGGCTCTTGTGGATTAACAACAGAACCTCCTGATCTCTTAGGGAAAGCCAGAGATGCTTCATCATTGACCTTCTCTCCCAGTCTACCTGTGACCAAATGTCCTTCCAGTATTTTAGTGCAAAAGCCCAGCTCTGTTAACTTCATAGAGATAGACCCTGAGGTGTAAGTCAACAATCCAGAGCTCCCAGACCTGTATCTGAAGTTAGACTCTTCTTGGCTTCTTCCTACGTTTTTATTCTTCTTTTGACATTCTCTTATTTTTTTCTTCTGAGAGCATTTTCTTAGGCCATTATACTCAAACCATTGGCTCAAGTTGTACTTCTGGGAGAACTTGTTTCTGAAACATTCCCACGATTATAAATGGAAGCCACTGTGGACTCACATAGGGACTCCTCTTCCTTTACAGTAACAAACACCAGGATTTGTAGAGAGGTTGGGACTCTCTTCTGCTCCAATATTCAGCTGCCACCTGCTCTACTTTTGGCTCACAAAACCTAGCAGTGACTTTGCATAATGGATATTAACAGATTTCCTATCATCTTGCTTATCTGTCAGTAAAATATTGTAGTATCTTTTTTTTTTTTTTTTTTTTTGAGACAGAGTCTCACTTTGTTGCCCAGGCTAGAGTGAGTGCCGTGGCATCAGCCTAGCTCACAGCAACCTCAAACTCTTGGGCTTAAGCGATCCTTCTGCCTCAGCCTCCCGAGTAGCTGGAACTATAGGCATGCGCCACCATGCCCAGCTAATTTTTTCTATATATATATTTTAGTTGGCCAGATAATTTCTTTCTATTTTTTTTTTAGTAGAGACGGGGTCTCGCTCTTGCTCAGGCTGGTCTCGAACTCCTGACCTCGAGCGAGTGCTAGGATTACAGGCGTGAGCCACCGCACCCGGCCTGTAGTATCTATTTTTAAAAGATTCAAATGGATTTTTTTCTACTAAAGCACTGAATTCCAGTCAACAACATTCATTTATTAAGAATTCTGTAATATATGTATATCATACCCAATTTTGATGAATTCAATAAGTGTCTCATACAATATTAGGTCTACTCACTCTATGGAGTTCTTAATATGCATTTTATGGGGATTTTAATCATTTCCCTTCTTTAATAAAAGTGAAAGAAATGGTAATAATACATATAAAATGTGTACAGTAAAATGAAAACTGAATTTTATACAAACACAAGGTTGGAAAATGTGAAGCTTGGCAGCTCATCTGAAAATTCACTTTGATCAGTGTTATCCTGGAGCATGAGGCTTTAAAGTTATTTATCTGGTTCCATGTTCAATGGAATTAAACAGAGTTACTGAAGCATCATAATTAGGACGCTAATAATTTGGAATAAGGTTTAAGCTTGGTTAAGCCAGTGAAATATATAGGTAAAGTTTACCTTTTCTCTCACTAAGGGAGATGCTAAATAAATGAGAGAGATGTAATAAAAGTTTTTGATCATTTGAATGTTTTCTGATTCAACCAACATTAATTAAGATTCCCTCGTTTCCCAGGACCAATGGTAGTCACTTTGTGTACATCATCTTGCTTGTTCTTAACTACAACCTAGGAGACAGGTATTATTTTCTCCACGTTGCAGTGGAGGAAACAGGTTTGGAGAGGTAAATTGCCACAAATCACACAGCAATAACTAGCAGAGATGGGATTCATATCTGCGTCTATGAGATTCAGTGTCTGTGCTGTTTCAGTCTTCTTAACCACTTAAACAGTAGTACACAGGGTCTGCACATCTGGTTTGAGATGGACAATGTTTCCAAGCAGCTGGATCGGCCACTTGTACCATGTTCATTTTAAGCCTGCTGTATCTCTGGGCTATTCATATTAATATTTAGATTCTTTTATCTTTTGGCATTTTTATGCCAGGATGCTGGGAGAAAGGTTTTGCTGCGGTTTTCCTCTATCTGAGTAATACTTGGTAGAGAAAATAAATCACAGGGTAGAAGGTATTCATGTGCAACATTCTGCTACTTATTTGTAGGAGAAGCGAAAAATACATACCAGCTGCTGACAAGCATCTGATTCCTCACTCCATGTTTATGTTGGTTTCACATCACTCAGGGAGGAAAAGTGCTTGCCTTTTGATTTATGTTCACTGACAGTGAAATGTCCATGATGATTAATTACACTGCTCTTAGGTTTTGTTGTGGTCCTTTCCTCTATAGCTCCAGCTCTGAAGCAAATAAATGTCTTATGTCTTGCTGTTAGAACAACAGTTAAACTTATGTTCTTTTAACCAAGTGATACATAGCTTGCATTGGATGGAGTATTTTAAAGATTAATTTGTAATCTAGATTTCTATTTTTGAGGGGGAGAGTGGTTTCTGATTGTAAGAAGAGCATATATGTAACTTTAAATTTTTCCATAGGCATATCTTATATACCACAGATGAGAATTTAAAGGAATTTAGGAAAGTATATTGCTAGCCTCAAAAATGGGCACACTCGGTAATATAACTTTTGTGAGCCTATTCCAAAACATTACCAGAGATGTCAAAAATAATTTAAGGACACAGGTGATCATTTAAGCATTATATTACAAGGATAAAGTGAAATGTCCAAATCCTTAAGTAAAAGGTCGAATAAGTAAATCTCGAAATAACTATATGATAGAATTTACACGTCTTGTAAAAATCATGTTTACAAAAGTTTTAATTTTATAAGAGTTCTTTATGATAGAATGTTAAGTGTAAAAATCAGGATGTAAACTTGTTAGTGCAATATCGTCTGAAAAACAATATACAAAAAGAAGGAAACACATTAATATTAAATAGCCTCTATTTTTGGATAGTGGAACTAAAGACAATTTTTATTCTCCTTTCAAAATATTCTTTATTTTTCTGAGTTTTCAACAATGTTCATATATTTTAGCAATATACATTTGTCATAAAATGTAGACAAAGGGTTAGAGTGTTTTTAGAAATTTTTTAAAATTTAAAATTTTTTTCCAACAAGATAAACATAAAATTGTGACTCTGGAGCAAGGGTTCACAAATTACCACACATTAGTGATATCTGGCCTGCTGCCTGTTTTTGTAAATAAAGTTTTATTGTAACACAGCTACCATACCCATTCGTTTATTTATTGTCTGTCTGGCTTTTGCATTCCAGCAGCAAAGTTGAGTGGTTGTAACTAGAAAGCCTAAAATATTTACTACTGGCCCTTTTCAGATTTGCCAGCCCCTGTTAGAGAGTAATAAAGCAACTTTAATAAATCAATATGTACTTATGTGATATCAGCTAATTTTTCTTGAAAATTTATCCAATTTCATGTACATATTCTGGAAGCAAATGCTTTAACTCAAAAGCAAAGGGACAGGCTAGGGATAATCCTCAAGTCATACCATGTACACATTCATGTTCAGAGATAGATTTTGGTCCTTAGAAATCTGATGAGTCATTTATTCCTAAAAAATCTTCCTAAGACTAAGAATTTTTGAAAAACATTAAGTGGTTGGAAGTAATGATAGAATTTCCTTTTAGATATTATGCAGTGAAAGAAAATGAGAACATTCTTCAATCTCCTCTCTTCAATCTACCACTCTTGTTTATTTTTACATTTTCCAGGTGTAGAATATCCATGTTTTGTCATAAAACCACAATTCCCACTGTTTCCATGTTGCTTGTGAAGACCTGTGAAGCTAGCCTGACTTTTTGCCCCCGCCCGGGGTGCATTGTTTACATTTTCTTC
>JAQIFY010002788.1:0-13068 GCA_028533085.1 Varecia variegata | reverse complement strand
CACACACACACACACACACACGCACGCACACTTTTTTTTTCTGGGAGGTTTTATAATGAGTGGATGTTGCATTTTGCCAAATGCTTTTTCTGCCTCTGTTCAGGAGATTCTGTGTTTTTTCCTTTTTCATCTGTCAATAGGATGGTTTACAGTGATTGATTTTCAAATGTTAAACTGATAAGGAAGACCCCCATCTATCACCTGGCACATCAGCCACCTGAGACCCCACCCCTCGGACCACCCCAACCTAATAAAAGTGGGAAAAATTGGGTAGACAGGGCTCAGAATTTGGTGGCAAGACCCCTCTGAGCCTGCTGGCCAATAAACTCTTGATTCTCCGATTTTCTGTGTGCCGCTCGGTTTGTCCTCGGGACCACCCGCTGTAACACTTGCTGTAACAAAATTAGCTTTGCATTCCTGGGATCACTGCACTTGGGTCATTATTCTTTTCTTTGTGGAAAAGTTTTTAACTGCACATTTCTTTAATAGATACAGAATGCCAAAGACACATATGTTAGATTACTTGAAGCTGTCTCCTAGGTCACTGATGTTGCTTCGTTCTTCCTCTCTCTGGTTTATTCAGGATGGTTTCAATCATTTTGTCTTCAAGATCACACATTTTTCCTTCTGTGGTGTCCAATCTGCTATTATTCCCACCCAGTGTATTTTTCATTTCAGAACCTTGTTTTCTTTTATCTTTAGAAGTTTGATTTGGGTCTTTTTTTCCCATGTCTCTTCTTGATATAGCCATGCTGTCCTGTCCTCTCCTGAAAATATGAAGTATATTTATAACAGCTGCTTTTAATGTTCTTGTATATCCTATCATCTGTCATTTCTAGTTTGGTTTCTATTGATTAATTTCCCTTCTAATTAATGTTCCTATTTTCTTGCTTCTTCATACATCTGGTCATTTTTTACTGGATATTAGACATTGTAGACTAATTTACATAACATAGAAATTATCTATTCCTTGGAAGTTTTGTTACCTGTCAAATTGAACCTAAGGATTATTTTCAGAAGGGGATGGTCTTTAATTTCTATTTCAAAGTTTTAAATTTTTCTTGTTCTGTTCAAGTTTTCTATTTTTTTCTTGTGCCTATTTTCACATTCTATGTTTTTTCCAGGAATTTATCTATTTTTCCCAGCTTTTAAGATTTGTTAGAACACTGTTGTTCATGATATTCTCTTTTTTAAAAATCTGTAGTTTTCTATCTATTCATTTTATATATTGTTTATTTACATTTTCTGTCTTTGATTATTAATTCATCTTGCTACGGTTTACCTAATTTTTTTCATAAAACCAACTTGTGTTGTTATTCTCGATTTCATAGATTTCTGGAATTATCTTTATTATTCTTCTCTTTTTGGATTTGTGTGTGATCTGTTGTTCTTTTTTTAAGTTTCCTACATAGAATATTTAACTTATTTGTTTGCAATCTTTTCTGATTCCTAGTAAATAAATTTACACATCTTTCCATAAGCACAGATTTCTTGGATTTTTAAAATGTTGACTCACAGAGTTTTTATTATTATTCAGTTCTAAGTATTTCATTACTTTAAGGATGTTTACTCCTAAATTCAATCTTTATTTAGAAATATATTGTTTAGTTTCTATTTCTTAATTCAAAGTTTATTTCACTGTGGAACTTTTTATGGCTTCTTTTTGTCTAAAACATTGTCAGTGTTTTTGTGGATATTTTATGGGTGCTTGAAAATAAAGTGTTCTCATTGGTGTTGGGGAAAGATTTCAAGCTTAATCGTGTTGTTCAGCTCTTCTGATTAAATTTGACAAATGCGGATTACTTGTTCCCAAATCTGTTTTTGTTTATTGTACTTGTTAAAATTAAGAAATTTATCAAGGAACCAAATGAAACATGACTAGCAATATAGCGTTGCTATGAAATCAAAGATAAACCCTTTAGAAAGGCAGAAAGCAGTCTCTCTTCCTGTTCTCCATCGTGGCACAGGATGGAGGTGCAAAGGGGACCCCCATGCGGGCACTTTGTGCAAGCTCCACCCCAACACCTGCGTGGGGGAGAGTGGAGACAGGCTGACCCGGGCAGCCACGGTGTCGGGGCAGCTCACAGGCCAGACCCGTGTTCCCCGAAGCTGGACGCACCGTCAGATCCTCCCGCGTCTGCGGAAATGAGAAGATTGCCGTCCCGCACAGTGGGCGGGGCCAAGGCAAAGAAGCCCTGGGAAAGGTCTAAAGGTGCAGGAGTGTGAGTTAATAAAAAACACCTTCTGAGGCACCGGAAACTCAGGTTTTGGGATTCACAAACACATTGACCTGGGCGTCAAATATGAGCCCAGCCTTGGCATCCACGGCCTGGACTTCCGTGCGGTGCTGGGTGAGCTTCCGGGTCACAGACGGGAGGCGCAGGGCGGGCTGCACCGGGGCCGTGCACGCTTCCGGCGGAAGGATGACGGGCCTTCCCTCCTGACAAATACATTCCCATTTCTATCCAAAAGGACAATAAAAAAAGTTTTCAGTGAAACAAATAAATAAAAGAAAAACAGATAAAAGTGACTCGCTTAAAAATGTACATGAAATTCAGCAATGAGGTGTTAGTGAGATTAATTGTAAAGGCTGGGGAAAAAGTGTAAAACCTAAAAAAATTCTGAACTTAGATTTTTTTTATGAGTGTCCTTCAGGACTCGCTCGGCTTTACAGAAAACAAAGTGACGCATCATAAAGAATGCATTCTGGGTGTGGTTTGTGCAAGAAAAATGACTCAGAATTCCAGTCAGAGCCGAGGCATTGCATTAAAATAGTCCCCATTTTATTATAGGTATTAAATTAAAATGAAATATTTAATGTATGTGTTTTATGTATTTTATACTTTCCTACTTTTCGTTTTTTGATTAACCAACCAAGTAATCATTTTACCTGTTTAGGTAAGAGGGCAGCTACTACATATGCGTGAACATTAGTGTATCTGTAGAAAAGATTGATGGTGTATGTCCTAAAATGTTAGCAATAGTTCTAGCCCTGTGGACGGATTGTAGATAACTATAATGTCTTCTTGCAGCTTTGTCTATTTGACAAACTTTTATGGTAAATTTGTATTATTCTTGTAACTAGCAGGGAAAGTTTTTAAATAGAAGAAAATAAGGAATGCTAATAAAATGAGAAGTAGGAAAAGGAAGAGCTGATGGACAAAAGCAGTGAACTCGCAGTACTTTACAGATCTTAAAGCACTTTTATTTGGTATTTACAAAAGCCTTAAGTGCAGGCCAGTCCAGAAGATCCTTCCCTCTCTCTTTGTAACAAATGCAAAAGTAGGATCTGAGAAGTTGGGGGGCTAGCCCAAGGTTCCCATCTCAGTTATCTATTACCCCACAGCAAACCGCCTCAAAACTTAAATTTAAATTTAAATTGAAATGACAATTTATTATTATTTCTTACAGCTCTGTGGGTCGACTAGGCTCAGCTGGGAGGCTCTCACTCGCGCTCTCTCATGCAGGTGTGGTCAGGTGTCAGGTGGGGCTGCAGCCGTCTGCCTTCAAGACGGAGCACCTGCGGGCTGGCGGTCGATGCTGGGGCCCCGGCCCAGAGCGCTCACGTGAGCCTCTCTCTCAGCACGGGGGCCAGATTCTTAGCGGCAGACCACCACGAGTGAGCCTTCTAGGAGCCTCGGGCAAAAGCTATCAGACTTCTAGGCCAGGGGACCCCAACCTATGGTGAGTTGTATAATTATTTCATTATATATCACAATGTAATAGTAATAGAAATAAAGTGCACAATAAATGTAATGCACTTGAATCATCCTGAAACCATCCTCTCCCACCCCCAGTCCGTGGAAAAATTGTCTTCCATGAAAACGGTCCCTGGTGCCAAAAAGGTTGGAGACACTGTTCTAGGCTGTCCTCAGAAGTTCCAGAGCATCATTCCCACCATGTTCTATTTGCCAAACAGTCACTAAGACCAGCCTGGATTACAGGGGAGGGGACTTAGAGCCCTCCTCTTGGTGGGGACATGAATGTCAGGATGCAGAGGAGCATGTGGAGTGAGAGATGCTGTCAAGGACGTCTTTGGAAAACAGAACCTGCCATAGTCGCACAACTAAAGATTGCCAGGAATAGGATGGTGTGGTTCTCCTTACTGGAAAACACCACCCCTCAGTGAGATTTACTGATGTGAATTGCATCACGATGTCTGAAATGAGATGGGTCTGGTAATGATTTTATTGAAAATAAACAATATTTGAGGGCAGTCGCCCTTTCAAATGTAGCATCAGGACTGGTGCTTAAAAGGTTGCAAAGCCAGCTGGAGTCTATTTTCTGCCTGTTACTTAACGGGTCTCAGGTGGATTGTGGATTGAACTCTCGATACACAGCTCAACTGTTTCCTTTAGAGTAGAAGTCAGTATGTTTTGGTTGCTGGTTGGTTATTAGTAATAGAGCTGTTGTCCTGGCATATAAATAAGACCTGGAAACTGTTTCCTATATTAAAGCTGTGAATTGCTCAGAGCAGCTTCCTGCCCCCCAGGAAATCTAAAACAAAGCGCGGAGTGATTTTTATATCCTCCTCTTTTCCCCAGAGCCCACAGAAATTATTTTCTTCCCTCCTGGTTTCTTTCCCCAGACCACAATTTGCCATGGAGGCGTCTGGAGCACCCAGCTCACTGGAAGATTCTGGAAGGCAGGGAGGACAGAATGTGGCCGTGCAAGGTCGAAGGTCATCACAGGTACTAAGGTAGTCACGGGCCTGTGGTGATTCAGTGCTTTTTGCTCTAGAGAGGCGTGGTCTGTTTGCTTTTGTTCCTCCTGGGTCTTACCATGATTAGAGACCACTTTTAGCAAAACTGGAATCTTTTTACAGATTATGCCGGTAAGAAGCATCACTAGTTTTTTGTCATATTTTCTAGGACTTTAAATGATGCTCTATTCATTACTGTTTTGGGTAGTTGCTGGACACTCATTTTGCCAATTACTTTTATTAATTGTTATTAGAATTAGAATTTCATTGTGGCTTAAACTCAAACCATGCTTGAAAAGT
This sequence comes from Varecia variegata, assembly GCA_028533085.1. NCBI lineage: Eukaryota > Metazoa > Chordata > Mammalia > Primates > Lemuridae > Varecia > Varecia variegata. The sequence continues at coordinate 8,066 of JAQIFY010002788.1, read as the reverse complement.
AGCTGGATTCTTCCTTTGCCCAACCACGACTTTGCCAGAGCTGCTGTGACGGTGTCCTCAGCTGGCCTGCAAAGGGCGCCTCGGTCCTTCCCTCAGACCAGCTGTGTCCCCTGCTCCTCATGAATCCATGGAGAGGTCAGAGACGTCTGGGAGCGAGCAGGAAGTGTCAGGAAGCGGCGCTGCCCTGACCACCAGGAAATGGGCTTAACAGAATGAAGGGTTTGAGCCAAGTTGGTTTCCTTTTTTGGTGCCGGATGGAGTCACTATGGGGAGGGTAAGAGACTGAGATCATGGCAGGAGCTGTGGGGAGCCAGAGGGGTCATAGAGGGAGGGCAGGACTGTTGCTGGGAGTTGGCAACACTACAGCAGACTGGGCTTCCCTGGGTCCCCCGGGTACAGCTGTGCCTCCAGCACTGTCCTAGCAATGTGTGAGGCTCAGAGACAAGCCCAAGCTGTGGTTTGGGGGTTCCTTTAAGCAGCTGCTCCCCCTTGCTAGTGTCCCTGAGCTCTGCAACCTATTTTTCTTGTTTGCATTGATTGATTTTTAGCCTGTTTATTCCTTGGTTCTCGTTTGCCTTTTTTTGACCTCTTTTCCCTCTTGTACTGCCGCCTCCATTTCTGATCTCTCAAAAAACTGCCATCAGAGATTTCTTTCTGCTGACATTTTTCTGGATGCAATATATATCTATTGATCAAAAATGATGGTAGCTCTTTTGAAAAAGCAAGCATGTTTCTTGCTTAAATAGCCTAGTGCCTGGACACTCAACAATTTCTCCAGAAATGGATTTCAAATGGCTAAATTGATTAGCTCCTAGCAGCAGCTCAGCCCTGTGGTGGGTAGTGTTACTGGGATCTCACTGCTTCAGGGGCTGCCTCTGTAATTTGTGATTTGTGCTTTGCTGCAAGCTTTGCTGTTAGAATACAAATGAGGCCACATTGACATTTATGCCCAGACTCTAATGGCCCCCACTGGCACTTCTGAAATGGATCCAAGCCCTTTCTGAATATTTCTCTGCTCAGATAATCCCAAAGAGGCCTAGAGGTGTTTTGCAAGTCCATGAATCTGTCCAGCTTCCAGGCTGTCACACAGGTGCCTGCTCTTCTCAGTGGTGGCGTCCACCATCCCCTTGGTATCTAGACAGTGGTGGTTCCTCAGGAGAAGGAGGACATGCAGTCAAGGGTGTCCCACAGAGAAACTGTGTGGGCCCCAAGGGTAACATCTCCTTTCAAGTCACCCTTGGACAAGTCCCTTTCAATTCACACTTGGGAGCATCTTCCAGTTCACGCTTGTATGAGTCTCTTCTACCAGGCACAGATGGTACCAGGGTTGCTGTGTCCACACGGTACCCCTTGTCACCACCCTCTGGCCCAGAGCCAGCTTTCAGACTCAGACTCAAATCTTCAGTGCTCACCGTTCCAGACCCCTCCCTTCCTTGCGGTGGATTTCCTCGCTGGACCTCTGGGCTCCTTTCCTTCAGTTTGTCCCATTAGGCATGTTTTAATAGTGGGATCTCTGTCCCCTTTTGTCCTGAGGGTAATCCCTCCCCGTGCTGCACCCGAGACCCGAGTTTAGATGGTCCAGGGAGACATGATGCCTGACTCCACCCGGCAGTAGGCAAGCGCCACATGGGGCCATCAGACACTTGTTACCTAAGGGTCCGGGTGATGCGCTGGGGCTTCCAGAGCTGTTAATCCCGGCAGCAGGGCCCACCCACCCATCAGAGGGCAGGAGTCTAACCCCAAAGGTCGTGAGCGGCACTTCAGTGCCATCTTCCCGTTAGGGAAATGACATTCCTGGAGACAGAGGCAGACGGAGCTGTCACTTGGCATGCCCGGAATGTCTGACCCCCAGAGCAGCTCATGTTTCAGTGCCTCCTTCTCTGTAAGACAAAATTATTTTTTATAAGGATTATGAAATGAAACAATAATAATAATGGCTAGAAAAGAAACATAACCAGTGCAAATATTCTTTTACTGAATTTCATAGAAACAATCATGCCAGTAAAAAATACATATTACAGTATGAAAAAGGAAATAAGTCCACTTCTTTGTTTCCCAACAGTCTAAAAATCTACATAATGCTGTAAACTTTGATACTTTGGTTACAGTCTGATATAATATTTTTATGCAAATAATTCTATGATATAATAATATTTTATGCAAATAAGTGTCCAATAACCAATAAATGGGTATTAATGAAACTGGGTCATCTACAGAAGGTACTGGAACTGAAGGTACTAAATCTAACAAGACACAGAGTAATTTTTATAGCTCATGTATCATTTAGTCAGTTAGGAAGCTACTAAATCATAACACTTTGTGAATTTCATTTTCTTCATTTATCTTTGTTTTAAGACAGTTAGCAATGACTAACCCCAGCGGCCTATAAAATCCCATCGAGTGACTGGGAGTTCTCTTGTTAGCTCCCGTGCGGAGTTCGACGTTTAGAGAAGTATGAGTAATAACAAATGTGCTAATTTGAAGCTTAGATTTATATTATTATAACAATGACCTGAACAATCGTTTTCGACTTGGACCAAAACAGGATTTTTTTTCATGTAGGAGTATTTTTACCATTGCCATTGTTTAGACTTGCTGGCACATGGGGAGGATAAAGAGTGGTCAGATTTTAGCGGGTTTTATTATTGTTTTTCAACTTGTTTCAGACAATCCCCAGCTGCCCTTATTGTCAGCACCCGGCAGGCCTCCCTGTGCCTTGGGAACTGGCCTCCTGCTTTGTAGAAACAAATAAACAAACAAATCAACATGAACCCACCTGCAGGAGCTGGTGACCGAGAAGGCTCCTTCTCAGTGCCCTGACTTAAGGGACCTGTTATTTTTGGGTTTTGTTTGTTTTCCAGAGCACCAGGGTCTAAAAAATCCTTCCTGAAACTTCCAGGGATAATGCCACAGACTGTCGCGCCAACGTTGTCACATTGCTCTTGAAATCGCCCAGGAATTCCTTGTGACAGGTGTTCAGAAAAGGTTCGAGGCTCGGTTGTGCGCCTTCTGCAGAGTTGCTGACAGGCCTCATGTGACTGAACCAGACTGCTGTCCCCTCCCTCCCTCCCTCCCCTAAAACCCCAGGCCAGGTGTCCATATCTCCACAGAGTCTTTCCAATACTCCCAAATCCCAATGGAAAGGTAGCCGAGAAACTAGTAATCATTAGTGGCACATTGAATTTCTTTAGAATAAAGCTAAACATAAACTGGAATAAATTGTTCTAGTTTGGGAGACAGAAAAATAAACACCCAAGATCAAACCTTTTCTTTAATTGAATCAGTTATTATCTTTCAAAAATTTCACCAGAGGCCTTTGGTACACAGAATAATAACGCCCCCCACCCTGCCCCAAAGATGTGCACATCCTAATCCCCAGGCCTGTGAACATGCAGGACACTGAGCTGGATTTTAGAGGACAGGGTCCTGCACTGGGAGCTGAGACGCCTCTGCCACAGGTAGGGAGGACACGGCCCTGGGAGCAGGAAGCCCAGGCCACCGAAACAGCTGGACCCCGAGGGCCTCAGTGGTGGCTCAGTGTCCCCAGGGCCCCTGGGTCCTTCCAGCCTCACAGTAGAGGGAGCGAGCTGGATGGAAAACCTGCCATTCCAGTCACCGTCTCTCCACTGCGGCTGGGACCAGTCTCCAGGGAGTGGAATGTTCTCCGTGGCTGGCAGTCTGGACAATGCACCAGCACCTGGGGCCAGAGAGGAAAACGATCTACGTGAAGTATGAGTCTGGGACCAGTTTGGAGATGCTTCCTGCCGTTCAGGTTAAATATTTTATACCGATACACAGGGTCATGTCAGTTGCCTATTGCTGCCATAGCAAACCACAAACTTAATGTCTTCAAATAACACAAACTTACTATCTTACAGCTCTGGAGGTCAGAGTCTGACGTGGGTCCTACAGGTCAGGGTGTAGGCAGAACTGTGCTCCTCCTGGCAGTCCAGGGAGAATCTGTCCCTTGCCTTGTCCTGCATCCCTTGGCTCACGGCCCCTCTATTCCAGTGTCCCTGTCATCACTTCTCTGACTCTCTCCTCCTGCCGGCCACTTATAAAAACCCCGTGATGACATCGGACCCACCCGGACATCCCAGGATAATCGCCCCTTCTCAAGATCCTTAGCTTGAGCACATCTGCAAGGTCCAAGGTATAAAGTAACACATTCAGAAGTTAAGTTTCAGGGATTGGGATGTAGACATTTGGGAAGAGGGGGCTGTTACTAGGCTGTCTTGCCATTTCTGAAAAATAATTTAAAAATTTAGATTTGGCTTGTTCATTTCTCTGTGTTTCAAATTAGAACAATTTGTTCCAGTTTATGTTTAGCTTCAGTCCCAAAGAAATTTAATATGTAACTAATAATTGCCGGTTATTAGGCTAATATATCATTTGGGACTTGGCTGTACTTATTCACGGAACTAAAAGCTGGTGGTGAATCAGTTTTTTATTTTTATTTCGGCTCTGTGTAGGACTTTAAAGACAATTTCAGGCTGTTTGCAAACTTAGGATGAATAAAATTAAAACCCAAATAAGACTCAATTAAAGTGACAAGCAGATTTTACCAGGCACCTCGGATACAGACCATGGACGTGGCTTCAAGGGGCTTTGGCTGGTTGGTTGTTGCAGTTTGGGTTAAAAGAGGAACCGTTACGTTTTCTGGTCACGCCGTCTGACGGAGGAAAGCATACACGCGGTTAGAAGGGAAACCTGTGCCCAGCCCCAGACTCTGGGTGTCTGTGTGTGTCCCCTCTCGTGTGTTCTCAGGCCTCGCCAGGCCTACCTGCGCAGACTCATTGCAGGTAATCCCACCTGTCTCCCCCCAGCTCTCCGGAGGCTGCCCCGGCTCCCTCCTGCTGGCCCTTGTGTGGTGTGACAACCCAATACGCTGAACCATCCTGACCTCCTTGCCTGACTGCACTGCCCGGGTGGGTCCAGCACCTGCCCCCCACCCCCGCTCTTTCCAGTGGGGGCTCTTCATTTTGCCAGAGCCCCCTGGCGGGGTTGGAGGTGAGGGGTGGGAGATTGTCATCTTCCTGGCTAAATGCAGGTTCCGGATCCTTGCCTTTGAGCCCCGTGCTGCCTGGCACTGCCTTGGCACTGTGCCCAGGGCCCTGGACAGCTCCAGTGTGCAGTGCGGAGCCCCCGCCACTTGCCTGCCCGCCACCTTCCTCTGCCTGGGCTGCTCCCTGTCCCCGGGCGTGGCCTGTGTCCTGCCCAGCCCACATCCTCGCCCTTGACTCCACAGCAGCACTCCCAGCCCCACGGCACCCCTGCCTTCAGGTTGCCCAGCGGCTCACATCACACTCAGGTGCACTCACGCTGGTGGTGCAGGGGAATGGGGCTTGGTAAAGTGCACTCGCTGTGGGGTTTCTGCCCAAGATGCTCAGTTTGGGGAGCTGCTTTCTCAGGCTGAGTCTGATTTCCAGACTCCAGCAATCTCGCTCCGGGAAGCACAAAGCCTGAGGTTTAGGAAGCCACGTGGCGGCAGCAGGGCGGATGCTCTCTTATTCTCCTGGGTGCCTTCAGGACAGTGCCCCTGCCCTGGGGGTGCTGGTTCCCCAGTCCAGAGACCAACCCCCAGTCTCTGCCAGGATGGAGGTGGGGTCACTCGGCGGGTGGGGGCAGGGCAAGGAGATCTGGGGGTCTCTGAATTTTAATCGATTTTCAACCCGTCCTCCCTGGTGTAGCCCACCCTCACCTCCTTTCCAGAGTGCTGGGTGCCACCCCCTGAGCTTCCTGGCTCTCCGGGGTGCAAATCCAGCCGCTACTTAGTTTTCCTCACTGACAGTTGAGGTTTCCCTGTTCTCTTTTTGGATAGCTCAGTTACAACTGGTGCCTCTGCTCTTCAGCTTGCAAACCTTTTTGTTATTGTCTTGTCTTCTGTTCTATTTGCCTTTGGAGATTTAAGAACAAATAAAACAAACGATGAAAGTAAACACCTTTACTATGTTTTAGTGGGGTTTTAGAAGGAAGATGGGACAAGTGCATGTGTGCAACTCTGTGACTTTTACAGGCTGCCTCCCTCGCCTGCCACTGCACACAGCGGCCCCGGCCTCCCGAAGCTTGTACCTGGGGGTGGCTTCTGAAAGGACACTGTTCCTGGCAGGAGAGCACTGAGGGACAGGAAGTCACTCTGGATGCCAGGAATTCTCATTCCACCTTTGGATGCTGCTGGCTGGTAACTGGGAGTCAGAATCTCTTTGTGTGATAAGTAACTATCCTGAGGTCCTGAATTAGGAATGGCTTAGAGCCCCCCCCTGCTCCTGGGAGTTTGCTCCCCCTCAATCTGTGCAGTTAATGTTCAATGCCCTTATTGCACCCCCCACCTAGAATGCGCCTCCCCAGATGTCTAGTGGGCTCAATCACATCCCTCGAAGTGAGGTTCTGTCTATTAATGAAAACAGGTCCCTCTCTGACTTAGGGATGCTGGGTGCCGTGAGCATCCAAATCAGAATGGGTTAACCTCCGCGCTGCTGTGCCCAGGGCCAGTCTGGGCACTGGCCTGGCTGGCTGCATCCCTGCCTCTAGGTCCAGCCTTGGGGGGGCTGACTCCCAAGGGTGCTTCTCTGTGCCCTGGTGTTGGGCCCACAGCGACCGTGAAGCTTTCCAGTTCAAAGAGGGCAAAGGCAGCTCATGAAATGATCGTGTCTGGCGTTGGCTTGACTGCATTGTAATGTGTAGAACTACATTTCCAAGCGTGTAAGTTGCTTCTTGGAAAATCATTTGTATTCTTCCCAATCATGATCTGGGAGGGCTTATTTTCACCAGCTGGCTTGGCAAAGCTACCTACACCTTGGCTCTTAGTGTTTTCTATGATCATCTAAGTAGGTAAAGAGAGGCGTAAGAAAGAGACCTGTAGAAAATAAATTTCATAATTTTCATTTTAACTGCTGTATAGAGTTTTTAAAAGCCAGCTTTATGGATATATAATTTACATAGAATGAAATTCACCGATTCTAAGTGTATGGTGTGGTAGTTTTGTGACAATAATATACAGTTATGTAACCACCACTACATTCAAGAAATAGCATATTTCCCACCCTGGAAAAGTCCCTCGAGTCTCTGGTCAGTTCCCCCTTCCCTCAGAGCCCACCCTCTGCCCCCAGACAACCGCCCATCTGCTTTCTGTTGCTGTAACTTTGCCTTTCCTATATAAATGGAACCATACGGTTAGATAGTCTGGCTTCCTTCACTTAATGAACATAATGTCACCTGACTGTACACTGTTATCACAGAACTGTCAGTGTATCAGAAGTATTTTTCTTCTTTTTTTTTCCTTTTTTCTTTTCTTTCTTTTTTTTTTTTTTTTTTTTGAGACAAGGTCTTACTCTGTTGCTTGGGCTAGCACTGGGTGATCATAATTCACTACAGCCTCAAATTCTTGGGCTCCAGAGATCCTCTTGCCTCAGCCTTTTAAGTAGCTGGGACTACAGGCACACACCACCATGCCCAGCTAATTTTCAAAGTTTTTGTAGAGAAAGTCTCACTATGTTGTGCAGGCTGGTCTCAAACTCCTGGCCTTAAGTGAACCTCCCACCTCAGCCTCCCAAAACGCTAGGAGCTGATGTAAGCCACCGTGCCCAGCCAGAAATGTGTTTCTTTTAGGCAACGTTCTGTTATATGGATATACCACAATTTGTTTTTCCATTCATCCGTTGATAGACATTTGCTTGGTTGCCATCTCTGGCCATTACAAATGAAGCTGCTACAAACATGTGAATACGATTCTATGTGTGGATTCTCACGTGATTTTGTTTCTCTTGGGCAGTACCGAGGAGCAGGCTCTCTGGCTCGTGTGGTCAACGTGTGTTAAACTTTATAAGAAACTGCATAACAGTAAAAGTCATATAGATGACACTTGTGGCTATTCACAGCTAAATTAATTTAAATGAAATGAAATTTAAAAGTCAGTTCCTCAGTTGCAGAAGCCACAGGTTAGGTGCTCAATAGCCACACAGGACTAGCAGCTACTGCGTGGGAGAGCAGGGTATTTTCTATCATCCTGGAAACTTCTCTCAGACAGCGCTGGTATAGAATTTAATATTGAGTTGCAGAATTTAATA
>JAQIFY010002787.1:0-13068 GCA_028533085.1 Varecia variegata | reverse complement strand
AAGACCCCTAAGGCAATCACAGCAGCAACAAAAATAAATAAATAAATGGGACCTGATTAAATTAAAAAGCTTCTGCATAGCCAAAGAAACAGTCACGAGAATAAACAGACAACCTACAGAATGGGAAAAAATTTTCGCATGCTACATATCAGCTAAAGGACCAATAACAAGAATCTATTTAGAACTCAAGAAAATCAGTAAGAAAAAAATCAAACAACCCTATCAAAAAGTGGGCAAAGGACATGAATAGAAATTTTTCAAAAGAAGATATAAGAATGGCTAAAAAACATATGAAAAAATTCTCAACATCTCTAATCATCAGGGAAATGCAAATCAAAACCACAACGAGATATCACTTAACTCCAGTGAGAATGGCCTTTATCAAAAAGTCCCAAAACAATACATGCTGGCGTGGATGCAGAGAGACAGGAGCAATAGATTTTTAATCAGGGTATGGTATGTTGAGATCTGGATTGGAGGACAACACATCTTGCATTATTATAGCCTGAGTGGGTAGGTGGTAAGGAGATTAAAAACAGTGCGTTCATGGGAGAGGTGATGAGTTGGATCTACTATTCTAGTAACCGAGACGGAAGAGAGGTATAATTCAAGATATTTTTGAGGTTGAATCCATATTGAAGCCTGAGAATCAAATTATGCAGTTGCATCAAATAAAATTGATTAAATATTTCTGACAAATGTTGATACTGTACAACATACCATAGCCGTGTATTAATTTATTTTAATGAATGAGCAAAACTATATGAAGAAAAGAAAATTTATGGGTGGGATACAGAGCATTGTACTTAGACAGTAATATTAAATTCTACATTTGCATTAATACTTGATGAAGCCACGAACAGGAGGCTTTCAGCACAGGTTCTCCAGTACTGTTCGGCATTGTGAGACATTCTGTTACCAGAATGTGACAGTCAAATGAGAAAGTTGGAACAACTTGTTCTTTCCTGAGAGAACAAAGGTGTGAAGGAGCATGCTCGGGAAACATTTGGTTCAATCTCGGTCAGGAACATTGAGACTCTTCCGCTGAATATTCCGTTTGTATTTGTTCCCTCAGGAGTCCACCTGTAAAAACTCTCACGGAAGAGAAACGTGTTTTCCGCCATTTCAGGAGCTCTCGCTGGGGGGAGGTGGGAGCAGAGCAGGACCACAGCGGCCTCTGCAGCCGGCACCCCTCTCCGCACCCGCTAGGCCCTGAGACTGCGGAGGGGCCACAGCGGACGGGGGTGGGGACATGCGGTGGTTTGAAATTTCTCCCTTGGTGATTCACCTTCTGCCGTCCGCCCGCGCCATCCTGCACAATCGCTGTTCCATTGCTAATAATTAAGAACACAACTCTTCTGTGTTGAAAAGGGCGTGCAGTTAACCTCAATAGGAATTTATGTTGGGGAAAGGGGCTGAGCTTGAAAATGTAGTCTTATATTCCTCTGAATATATGTGTCATAGATTTTCGTTGGACCTAAGAGCTATTTTAAATAGCGTTTATACTAGTATTTCTTTAGGAATAATGATTTCCATGGGCAAGTACATGTGTTTTTGGTTGTCCTGGGAGACCTCAGTGTGTGTTTCCACTAAAACTACTTCAGCTTCACTGAGGCAGCGCAGAGCTGAGTGACTGGGATTCTGAACATACTATTCATGGCTTTTTCAGCGACGTGAGACATGTTAGCAATTACCTCACGTGTTTGCATTTACAGACTGAGTGCGGCAGTTTTAGATGCCAGCTGGAGTTAGGCTTACAGTTTTTTTTGTTCTATTAATTGTAGTTGATAAGATTCTGCCTGGTGCAAAGTCCTTCTTGGCACTGAGTACTGTTGCTTTTAATGTGCAAATCTAAGATATTTTACTTTATCACATATGTAATTTTTTAATGCAAAGAAACTGATTTCTGATACTTCTTGTATATACTTCCCTTAAATGAACAAATGACATTTAGACCTTTTCCATATGGCTGATGGAGAAAAAGAAGAAGCATTTAATCAGTTCTCTTGTTTCTATTATGTTCATGAATTTAAATGCTAATCTGTGACATGCAGCTATTTTTTTAAGACCCAAATCTTTTATACTATGCCTTCTATAAGGCAACGAGGAAGACAGGAGGAAGTGTGAAGGTCTTATTAGTCAGGCTAGGCTAAACTATGCATCAGGAACAAACCAACCCAGAAATCTCAGTGTGTTGCTAAAATATAGAACCCACCAGCAGCATACCTGGCAGGTCTCCAGGCAGCTCACTTTAAGCAATTTTTCAAGGATCCATCTTGATTCTGTCATCTCAGCATTAGTTTTGGGGGTGAAAACCTGTGTAGTGTCCCCGAGGCTCTTCACTGCCTCAGCCTGGAATTGACACGATACTTCTATGCATAATTTTTCTGGATCAGAACTGGTAATATGGTCCACCTATCTCCAGTGAAACTAGGATTGTGATACTGCAGGTCTGTGTGTGCCACAGTCGCTATGTCATTATGACTGTGCTAAGGGAATAAAATAAGGAAATATTTGTGGGGTCAAAATCTTAGTTTTATTTTCTTGGTATGTTTTCTTTTTTAAAAAATATGATGGGGCCAGGCACGGTGGCTCACACCTGTAATCCTAGCACTTTGGGAGGCCGAGGTGGGAGGATCACTTGAGGCCAGGAGTTCAAGACCAGCCTGAGCAACACAGTGAGTCTCCATCTCTACAAAAAAATTTGGTAAAAAATTAGCCGAGCACGGTGGTACATGGCTGTAGTTCTAGTTGCTCAGGAGGCTGACGCAGGAGTATAGCTTGAGCCCAGGAGGTTGAGGTTGCAGTGAGCTATGGTGATGCCACTGTACTCTAGCCCGGGCAACAGAGCCAGACTTTGTCTCAAAACACAAAAAAATAGAAAAATAAATAAAATAAAAGTATGGTGGGGGCATATGAACACAAATAATGAGAATAATGAATGCTACCTGCTTAAAGGTACTGGTTGTTTCTGTGACCTTTAATTTTTCTTAGTTCTCGCATCTGCTGGGATCTTTACATCCTTTTGATTTATGGTTGTCATGCATCTGCATAATCAATATTTTTAAAATGACATGTACATCTGAACTGTGATACTATGTTTGTGCTACTGTGTTCAAAAGGCGGCAGAGCACTCATTCGCATTTTCAGATGACTTTATCCTAGAGAAAAAAGTTTTTTTAATCTGGTGGAAAGGATGAAAGGAAAAGTTGCAAGAAGTAAGAGGTAAATTATTGAGATTTAAAGAATAAAGATTAAATAATTGGTTCTTTTTTCTGATATAGGAACTATTTTTCTTATTTTTCGAATTGAAAATAAAGTGTGTTCATGTAAAAAAACAGAAATACGGAGGAAGATATAATTCTATTTTCCATAGATGACCATTTGTATTACACAGGATATTTTGACTGCTCTAGCAAATAACTCCCACATCTCAATAGCCTAATTTAGTAAATGTTTATTTCTTGCTTACACACTCTACATCCTTTTTTAGATGCTTTTCTAGGCAGCTCTCTCCCAAGCCTCAGGGATCTCGGCTGCCTTCCCGTTTTGTGATGTTATAATCTTCTCTTGTGGCCTCCAAAGTCATCATGGTAAGTGAAGAGAGTGTGGAAAAAACACAATAATTATTTAAACTCTTTGGCCTGGAAGTGATGTACATCATTCCCATTCACATCACGTGGGCCCAAACTAGTCACACAGCTCCACTTAGAGGAAAGGGGGCTTGGAAATTAGGTAGTCATTTCTCAGCAACAACTTTCCACTAGCGAAGGAGAACGTGGATCTTTGGAGCTTAGCCTACTGTCTGTGCCATGCCACTGTGGGTAGGCATCTTTCCAGACTACTGTCCCCAGGCTCCAACACACACCCTTTCAACAAAAATGGTGTCATACTATAATACAAAGCATACTAAACATTCAATTTGTAAGCCAGATAAATAGTTTTTAAAAGTGAAGTGTGCCATATCACATTTGATGCTCTGTTAAAAATTTACATAAGAAAACTAAAAGGAAATGGAAAGATTTGTTTCACTAGATAGGTAAAAAAGAATTGAAAAAAAAAGTAAAAGTAGCCCTTGTTTTATTTATATAAAGTATGCTGAAATATTAAGAAATCAGGCAGTCCATTGTGGTTCTAAGAAATTTTTTAGAATTTTCAATTTTTTATTTTATTTAGTCTGAAATTTTAGCTTAGTTATAAAACTTTAAGTTATGTTGCTGGAATGCTGGTGGGATCAATAATACATACAGCTATCGATAAGGAAGGAGAAAAGAATCTTCAGCTTTCTGTGCCAAGTTGGCAATAATTTCCTGTGTGAATCTCAGGAGATTAACATACTCCTATTTCTTGGTCTATGTAGCTGGCATTTGGTAACATTTAATAACACTTTAATAGTAATTTTTAAGTAATCTTTTTATTTTGGAATAATTTTAGATTTATGGGAAGTTTTCAAAGAACAGAGAGTTCCTATTATTCAGCATCACCTAATGCTAATATCTTACATAACCACAGCATATTTGTCAAAACTAAGAAATAATTAACATTAGTACAGTGTTATTAACTGAACTACAGACTGTATTTGGATTTTACCAGGTTTTTCACTAATGTCCTTTTTCGATCAGTATCCAGCTCAGGATACCCTGTTGCATTTAATCGTCATGCTGCCTAGGTGTGTGCTCCAGTCTGTGATGACTACTTAGTCTCTTCTTGCTGTTCATGACACTGAGACTTTTAAAGAGTTCTGGTTAGGCATTTTGTAGAATGTTCCTCATTCTGACTTTGTCTGATGTTTTCTAACGGTTACACTAGGGTTACGGATTTTTGCAGAGAATGCCCCAAGGCGAGGCCTTCTTCTCATTACATAGTGTCAGGGGGCACCGGTCATTAACATGACTTTCTCTAGTGATTTTAACCTTGATCACTTGGTTAAGGTTGTACTTGCCAGGCTTCCTTGGTATGTTTTCCCCATATTAAATAATAATTGTGATGTTTACCCATGCTGATTGGAGCCTCCTGAGTATGTTCTGTTTGATGATTTTTTTATTTTAAATTTTTTTATAATTTTTTGCCAGGAATACTGTGTTGAGATGTTTGATGATTTATATTTACATTCAGCTCTCATGGGTACATATCTGTGGCTATAAATCCTGTTCATGAGATTGAACATGCCTGCTTCCTCCTTAAAGATACATATGTGCTACTTCAACCTTCCTTTAAGGGTAAGTAAAATATGACTCTTGCATGGTTTGTGAATATTGGTGCCAATATTTGATACAGATGCCTGCTTAGGAACCTCTAGCTAGAAAGTGGCATGGGGGCATGGGGAAGGGAGCACGTCACATCGTTGGAAATACTTTGAGTTGGGAAATTACACTGATGCTACTGAATCTAAACATTGAGACCTGGGCCAGCAGTCCAAGTGCTGTTCACATGCAGCATCTATGGCAAACAGCTGCTGCATACTAATTAACTGAGCATTTAGATCACCTAAAATTAGAAAGCTCTGTGACTTTTCCTATAGCTAGTATTTGGCATGGTGGTGTTGCATGGTGTTATGAGGGATCTTGTAACCAAAGTGAAAAGTTCCAAAGCAAGGGAAGGCCTGCCGGTTTGGGTGAGCCAAGAAACCAATGCATGAAGATATATAAAGTAATAAATTTCATGCCTAATGCATAGAGTTTTAAAATTAGCAATGCCTTAGAAGTCATCCTATCTTTCTACCCTGTGAGGAAAATCACTACTCTTTTCTTAGTATTTTTTCCCCCATAAGGAAACTGATTTGTGATTTTATTCTTATTTAGCTACAAATTAACATACAATCATGGGAACAAGCACAAAAAAACATTATTTCTAGATAAGATAACAATTATCCTTCCATTTGACTTTCATTTAGGAAATTTTATCCTTTTGGTGCTGGCATAAATAATGGTTTCTTTTATGGAGAAGAAATAATTTTTTGAGGTGTTTTGTGTTTGTATGAGGAATTATTACCTTTTCTTTCTGGAATTTGAGATTCAGTTTGCTATTTGGAAACATGGTTTCGCTGGGTTTTCAGTGATTCCTGGTTCAGCACAGAAATGATATCATCGTTGTGATTGGTTTAGAGTTTCTCTTCTTGGAGAACGTGCTGTCACTGTCCTATGGTGCTGCTGTGAAATCAGGAGATTAAACCCTGACCTTATTCACTGCAGCAGTGACATCTCTTCTGGTCAGATGGCAGCTTCTCAGAGTACATAGGGAAAAGCTAAGTCTCTGCCTAGGGTTAATCTCAGCTATCTTTGCCCCAAATCGTTGTAGCTCTGGTCTCCCAATGTCAGAGCATTTTGTTTTATATTTGCCATCTCAGTCATTAATCCCAAGGCATGTGCACAGTGCTACAGAGGCTGAGTCAGACACACAGAAGGCCCACGGCCAGCGCTTCCCATGAGAGCCTGGCCTTTTCTTTGAGTCCATCACAGTTCAAACTCCTAAACTCCTCAGGAGGAGTCCTTCAGTGATGGGAGATGTGTTAATAATGTTGAATATAAAAATATAAAAAGTAGTTAAGGTCTTAAGCTCTGTGCAAATTTGAACTGGCCTTTCTCCAGTACATTTTGTGTTCCACATTCTAAGGGATGTGGTGTCGGGGTGACTCTTACCAAGTTCTAAACTTTGTTAAGACCATGATATTGATTTAGATTTTCGATTCTATTTATTCTATTTTCCAAATTACTTTTCTTTAGGGAATTTCTTTATTTTGCTGTATTTTCTAAAAAATGCAATCCCTATAGTCATTAGACTATAGACGAAGCAAAACTTTCTCCCATTTTCTTCATTACTTAGATATTACACTTTCCATATCCAATTTGAAACACTGTAAGCAAAATCTGCTCATACAATGTGGTACAGAATGTTTGTGCCTGGCGATTTTATCTGAAGACGGGGGTAAAGAAGCCCTTATGGGATCTTTGGTAAATTGTCCTTATGTCAGTGTGCTCACAAAATTGTGGAACAAATTTCTTTTAAGAGCTGTGAAAATACAATGTATGGTATTAGTTTAGAATTACAACTCAATCACCTGAGAGAATCTTTGGAATTGAATACTCTATACATATTTCTTAGTATATATATATAATGGACTGAAGTATACACGCTTGAGAAGTTCTCAAGGACTGTCTCAGAAATTGATCTAAGGAAAAACAGATTGTTGGGAGAGGGAGGCTGCCTCCTCTCTAATCAAATTGTCAAGTGTTTAAAGATACAGAACAAGGAAGATGAGAGGCAATTAAGTGCCCCACTATGGCCTGTAATTTCCAACAGGGTCACAGAACAATGGCAGTTCTGCTGGAGTGGTTCAGAGAAGGTTCTCTGCCTGGCTCCAAGTTTCATTGTCAGCAGCAGTGAAAGCAAGCCTAGGGAGAGAAATGAATGACAGATGCTTCCAGTGAAGTCCTTGATGAGGATGGAAGTGAAGACAATATGGAAGCTACGAGACTTGAAATCTGATGCAACACTCCACAGTTTGGAATGTGGTCCTCCTGTGGTGGACTAATGACAATTGTTTAGTTGCATTGATTGACAGTCACAGATTAAGAGTTCTGCTTGCTTCATGCTTAATTTTTGATAAACACACCCTGAGATATTTGGCCTAATTTACCATCTTAATCCAAGTTTGTGGTATTGACAATTTTTTGACATCCTCAATAACTAAAAAAGAGTGATTATGGCAAGAGGTACTATTCAATGCAATTAATGATAGGAGAATTTAAGAAGAGGGTGCAGATAGAGGTTCTTTAGGTTTTGTATTAATAGCTTTATGGAATTGTTGGATTGACTCCTTCCACATATAGGAAAGTAAAGGAATAGCAACCAGCCCACTGTGACTTTAACAGAGAAGTATTGTTCCCAGGGGTGAATGAGCAAATTCAAAACATGATAATGAAGGAATAGAGATGACAGATTCTTTCAGTGGGGGAATGAAATAATAAAATAATAAAAATATTGCCAATCTTTGCAGTGCATCACATAAGAAGAATTCTGACTCACGAAAATGTCTTCAAAACTTATTCTCCTAGTATCCTTTTGCCATCCCTAAAAGATGTAGGCAATGATCTTTCAAAAGCATAAAGGAGGCCAGGAGTAGGGGCTCATGCCTGTCATCCTAGCACTCTGGGAGGCCAAGGCAGGAGAATCACTGGAGCTCAGGAGTTGGAGACCAGACTAAGCAAGAGTGAGACCCCATGTTGTGGTATGTGCCTGTAGTCCCAGCTATTCGGGAGGCAGAGGCAAGAGGATCGCTTGAGCCCAGGAGTTTGAGGTTGCCTTGAGCTAGGCTGACTCCACGGCCCTCTAGCCTGGGCGACAGAGACTCTGTCTTAAAAAACAAAAACAAACAAAAAAACATAAAGGATCACAAAACTAAATATTGGGATGTAAAAATGAAATGCTTTGAGGGACCTCTATATTACTTTCCATAGAGGCAATACATGTAACAAAGTGTTTGTACCCCCCTAATATTCTGAAATGAAACAGAAAAAAAAAAAAAAAAAAACGAACAAAATGAAATGCAGCAAAAACTTTAGAGAGGCCAGTTGATACTCTAGAAGTAGTCTCCTTTAAAGGTCCTGACCCATTATATTGTAAACAATGTTTATGCTCAGTGAACCTTGTGGCTTTTCTAAGCCTTTTTTTTCTAAAAATGATAGGTTCTGACATCATGTAGAGTATGTGTAACAAAAACACTGGGGGCAAAGAATACAAACAATTTAGACAAATAACATCTTTGAGGCAATCTGATAATGCCTATGTTGAGAATTACAGAGGGAAAAAAGAAGGGAATGGGGTCATTTGTGTCTTCCCACAACTTCATAAATCTGCTGACAATTGCCATACTTGAAAAGCCACGTGAAAAAAATAGGTCAGAGTAAGGAATAACAGAGGGTGTCTCTGACAGTCACTTCTGGTAAGAGCTTTGGAAAATTTGCTCATCAGAATTCTAGATGATGTGATACAGAAGGTTTTGTGCCTGGCGATTTTATCTACAGACCAGGAAGAAAAGAAGCCCCTACTAGATCTTTGATAAATTGTCCTTATGTTAATGTGCTTACAAAATTGTGGAACAGATTGCTTTTACCAGCTGTGAAAATGTATTGTATGGTCCTAATTTAGAGTCACAACTCAATCGCCTCAGAGAAATTTGGAATAATTGAATACAGTGTACACGCTTCCTTCCTATTTTTGTGGTTGGCTGGATGACTCGTTTCCAGGCTGGCATCCAAGCTGGACGGAAGGTGGGCTGCCCCACTATCTGACACAGGCTCTCTAGAACCGGAGAGAGCTGGATTTGAACCTTGGCAGCCACTCGCTGGCTGAGGAGTCTCGGGTAAGTCACGTACCTTCTCAGTCCCCAGCCGTCACCTGACGACAACAATGGGGTGAGCGCGGCGTATGAGAGAAAAACTGGCGTAAAGAAGGACGCCGGGCTCTTTTCCGGTTATGGCTGCGCGAGGAAGCCTGCGCGGCAAAGTCTCTCGCGACACCTGCACGAGGCGGGGCCGGAAGTCCTGCCGGGAACCCGCGCAAGCCCCGGAAGTGTTTGGAAGCGGTGGAGCTGCAGATCAGTTTGAACTACGATCCTCCGAAGGACGAACGCTGCGCTGGCACCGTCAGGCTTAAGGACATCTGCCCCCGCCCCAAGTTCTCCGTGTGTGTCCTGGGGGACCAGCAGCGCTGCGAGGAGGCCTAGGCTGTGGACGTCCCCCGCGTGGACACTGAGGTGCTGAAGAAACTCAGCAAAAATAAGAAGCTGATCAAAAAGCTGGCCAACAAGTATGATGCCTTTTTGGCCTCAGAGTCTCTTATCAAGCAGATCGCACGAGTCCTCGGCCCAGGCCTGATAAGGCCGGCAAGTTTCCCTCCCCGCTGACACGCAACGGAAACATGGTGGCCAAAGTTGATGAGGTGAGTCCACAATCAAGTTCCAGGTGAAGAAGGTTCTATGTCTGGCTGTGGCCGTTGGGCATGTGAAGATGACAGACAATGAGCTGGTGATACAACATCCACCTGGCTGTTAACTTTTTGGTGTTATTGCTCAGGAAGAATTGGCAGAACATCGTTAGGGCGTATACATCGAGAGCACCATGGGCAAGCCCCAGCACCCGTATTGAGGCACATTTTAGTAAATCCTAATGCTGTCAAAAAAAAAAAAAAAAAGAATGATGCCAGATTTTTGGCTTGAGCAATTGGGGAGGTGGAGTCGCTGTCTACAGAGGTAACGGTTTGGGGCTGGTGGCTCAGTGTTGGTCATACTAGATGTAAGATGCTTTTTGGACATCCAAATGAAAATGTTGAGTAGGCAGTTGGATATAAAAAGCTGGAAAGAGGTTGGGAGGAAGGTAAATATTTGGGAGTTAACAGCATGTAGATAGTAATCAAAGTCATCATTAAGAGATTAGGTGTAGATAGAAAAGAGGCATTCTGAGGCTAAGAGATTGGAGACCAGAGCAGAAATCTATAAAGAAGTGGCAGGGACAAAATTTGGAGTGGATTTAATACAGAATGAGAGTTAAAAGAGAAATTGGAGATGGTGAATGTAAGTTTTAGGAATTTGCTACAAAGGGAGCAAAGAAATAGGGCTGTAGCTGGCAGAAAAATCGTCAAACTACTCTTTTTTTTTTAGGCAATGAAAAATAACAGTGTTGGTGTGCAGATGTGAAAAAGCCAACAGTTTTTGCATGCAGGCAGTATGGCTCCAGAGAGTGTACTTTTAACTCTACGATATACAGTTCCAGTAGATATGATACATATCCAGTATGAAAGGAAGGATTGGTGATAAGAGAGTGGAGAAATGCTGGGGAAAGTCCTTGGGCAGCCACAGAGGAAGATCTAGTTTACCTCTGCTCAGAATACAGACATTTCCAGGTCATAACTGCAGAGAAAGAAGGAAATATGGGCACAGAGTTAGGTGGATTGGTGTGGCAGGAGACACTCTCTTCTAAGTGAGGCAGGAAGTAAGGTCATCAGCTAAGAGTGAGGAGACAGGAGTCAGGTTCAAATCTGTCTCCCCGGAAGGGCTTTGCCGCTGTTGATTTAAGGAAGAGAACTTAAGGGTGGCGTACTGGGGCTGGACAGTGACTGGCTGTAGGGAAAGGGGGTGGAAAGCATGTGCCGTTGCTCCTACATGCTTCTTCATAAGTGGCATTCAAAAAATGGCAGCGTTAGCATGATCTGAAGGTAGAGTTTTCAGTCCTTTGACGTCAAAAGGTCACAGGTGGGGCAGGCAAGTCTATTCTGCACAGACTCCCTGTTGGTTCCAGTCTAGGCCTGTCAGCCAATTTTGTTGCAGATAGGGAGAATTGTAACAAACTGTTTTCTTCTCCACTGTCCTGTAAAACAAGCTCAGGAAATATTGCTAGTTAACAAATTCTATGACCCAACCCTGTGGAGAATGGTTTCACTACTATAAACCACCAATGAGCCAGAGTGGTCTATATCATCCTGTTTGATATTCTCTAGTGGTTTTCCATTGTGCTTAGAATAAAATCTATACTTTGCCTACCTGGCTATGTCTGAGCTTGCTTTTCTGCTTGTCTAGCTTCAGCATGCCCCACCTTGCTCACTAGATTTCAACTATACGGGTCACATTTCTTTCCTTTGAGTACTTTGTACAAGTTATGTGCTTTCCTGTCCCAAGGCCTTTGTACACACTATTTTTTCTTTTGCCTGAATCCTAATCTCTTTGCTCTTTGTATAGCTAGTTTATTCTGTCTCCTGAAGACAAATTTTTTTCAAAGCTCAAATGCCATTTCCTCAAAGAGGACTTTCCTGACCATTTTACTTAAAGCACCCTCATCTTGTCTTTAAGTTATTCTTTATCACATTATGTAATTTTCCTTCACAGCACTTAGCAGAGTCTAAGTTTATCTTATTTATGGTTTTATTCTCTGTCTTTTCCTGTTCCTACTAGAAAGAAGCTGCTAAGGACAGGGATCTTGTCTGTCTCTTAGTCTCTGTTTGGATGCTAAAACAGTGCACAAGGGGGTCACCCAGAAAAGAATATGAAATGCTGATTGAAAAATGGAAGCAAAAATATGGATGTTTTTGTGTCTTTCAAATTTGTTATTTGATTTATCTCAGGAAACTGTCTTGCTGAGTTGGTATAAGTGTTGAATGATTTTGTTGAACTGTGTATCATAGAGTTAAAAGCATGCTCTCTGGAGTCATACTGCCTGGATGCAAATGACTGGCACTGTAACTTTGGGCAAGTTACTTAACCTCTCTGAGCAATTTCCAAACCTGTAGAACAGGACTAATAATAATATTGCATACATATAGTGTTTTTCTGATGATTAAATGAGTTAATTTAGTATAGTGCATAGCATAGTAAGGACTCAGTAAATATTACCTAATATTAATTTTTTATTTATGCATAATTCATACTACTTCCTGTCCATAGAATCAAAAGGAAAGATTAAAAAGTGATTTAAATACCTTTTAAATATATTTTGGATATACCTCATGTTAGGAAATAAGCTAATTTAAATTATTTTAAAAGTTCCCCTTTGATGGAATTAATATATTTATGCAAAAAGATTATTGGCTCAACAAAATATTAGCAAGTCAAATCCAACAATGTACAAAAAAATTATATATCATGACCTAGTAAGATTTATCTCAGGTATGCAAAGCTGGTTCACCATTCAAAAATCAATTTATGTAAAAGGGTGGAAAACGATATTTCAAGCTAATGGAAGCCAAAAGAAAGCTGGTGTGGCAGTTTTAATCTCCGATAACTTAGTTTTTAAATCATCAAAAGTAATGAAAGACAAAGACAGTTATTATATACTGGTGAAGGGTACAATCCAACAAGAAGACATAACGATACTTAATTTATATGCACCCAACATAGGTGGACCCAGATTCATAAAGCAAACCATACTTGATCTGAACCAAATGATAGATAACAATACTATAATAGCCGGAGACTTTAACACGCTGCTAACAGCACAGGATAGATCCTCCAAACAGAAAATAAATAAAGAAACAATGGACTTAAATAGAATGCTACAACAAATAGGCCTGACTGACATC
>JAQIFY010002786.1:0-13069 GCA_028533085.1 Varecia variegata | reverse complement strand
AATGCAATTACACAAAGATACAAGTACAAGCAGTTTTTTGACGCCCAATGAAAAACTAGAAATTAAAGCAAGAGCCTCCTCAAAGCAAATGGTGCCATAAATTGTGGAATATCTACACAATGGAATATTATGAAGAATATAAAATAAGTGAATTAGCACCATAATGATTTTCTTGGGGGAATTTTTATTGTGTACTAACAATTGAGAAAAGCAGGGTTCACAACTATAAATATAATTTCATTTTTTATAAAACATGACAAAGAGAGTAAACAAACACTTATACAAACTGGAGGATGCACACCAGGTTGTTGACATTGGTCACCCGCAGAAGTGAAGGTGACACAGTGGAGGGATGAAGAAAGAAAGGCAGAAGGTTAGTAAAAGAAAACAAAGGTGTCTGTGATTATATAAAACAGCACGTATAATATGATCCCATTTAAATAAAACGATGTGGTAAAAGACATTTGTTCAGGTTTACTTCTTCCAGGTGTAACCCCCCTTCCTGTGTTGTGCTTTCTTGAGGTGAAGACACCCCTCCCACCTTCCCTGCTGCATTCTGAGTTTCTGTCACTGATCTCCTCAACTAAGCACACCTTCCCAAGACTATAAAGCATAAGCCAGTAAAATATATTTACAATTCATGGTGTGACAGACAACTTCTCTAAAGCAAAGTATGATTTGTAGACATGCACCGACACCTTCAGCATTAATAGCTTCATTTCTCTTTCCCATAGCAGTTACATCTTTGTATTCACAGCGTAGTAAACATCATTTCAGGATGTCTTCATCTTTTACTATCAAGGCTTTTAAATAGGGTTGAGAGAGTAAAATTCTGCAATGGAATAAAATCCAAGTGTCTCTTTTACAAGTTGCTTTTTTTTTTTTAATAGGTATTTTGTTGGTGGTGTTTCTGCCTTCAATTATAAAGATATTTTTAAAAATTTCATGGCTGTTTTAACAAGGACACCCCATTACACTTTTTATTGAAGAAACACTAATAGGCTTGTGTCCTTTACAAGATGATTTGGCTTTATTCCAAAACAGGTAGAATTTTTCCAGAGATATAAAGATGGATGTGAATCTTTGAACCTCAGTTTTTCTATCTGGATAACTGGAACAATCACAGTATCGTATTTGAAATCCAAGAGTATCACTGAGGCATAGGTATGTGTCCTACAAAATGTTTTGGAGATTATCGCTCAAGTCATCAAATGGGATAGAATTCATCAGTTTGATAAATTTATCATTTCACAGAGTTTGGCCCATCCAGAGAAGACTTTAATCCTGGAATGAGCAGTATCTTATTTGCCATGCCAAACACACACATATATTAATATAAAGCCAAAATATTAGTGTGTTTATTTAGAATGAAAAACTGTCTTTAAACCTAGAATATTGGAGTTTATATTTATGCTAATCCTTTTCTATCTCTGTACCCACAGAGGAAGTTACAATAAGTGATTAATTTAATTAAAACAATTATGGGACTGTAGCAGTTGAAATTTATGTGACAAACTCTCTCCTTGCATCCAGATAGATTTGCAAATATCATTTCCGCAGAAGTAGAAGTCAGATAATGAGAATGATTTTTGAGAGGTTTGTAATAAGAGGAATTTAGACAAATTGGATGTGTATTGGGTTTAGCATTCCATGACTAAATAGCTCCTGTTTCATTCTCCTCAATGTCATCCTGTGAATGATGCCAACTCCAGCTAAACTCTCTGTAGTGGGTGGGATTGTGTCCCCAGGGTTCAAGTCCTAAAACCCTTGTACCTGTGAATATGACCTTATTTGGAAATAGGATTTTCAAATATGTAATCAAGTTAAAATAAGGTCATACTGCATTAGGGTTGGTCTTAATCCAGGTACTGATGTCCTGATAAGAAGGCCGTGTGAAGACACTGAGATACACACAGGAAGAAGCCTCGGGACAATGGAGGCAGAGATGGGAATGGTATGTCCCCAAGCCAAGGAACACCAAGGTTGCCAGTTACCACCAGAAGCTGGGAGGGGCAAGGAAGCATTCTCCCCTAGAGCCTCGGAAGGGAATGTGGCCCTGCCAACACCTTAATTTTAGTCTTCTACTCTCTGGAACAGTGAAAGAATAAATTTCTGTTGTTTTAAACCACCTAGCTTATGGTAATTTGTTTTGACAACCCTAGAAAACTAATATACTCTCCTTGGCTTTCATGATGAAAACTGAACTTGCACTTTAATGTGTTTCTGGTGTTGTTCATTTACAATAGTAAATTAATAAATGTATTCTAATCATAGGCTAATGTAAGAGAAATTTTCATAATTTAGACCCAATATAATTTCTCTGAACAGCTGTACTGAGCCATATAATTTGAAGATTAATATTGTAGAAATATTCTTCCTAAATATGATGTCTCCTAGACCATACTTCCCAATTAAGGTTATTAGATATTTGCAAAATTTTTGCTTAGAATTCCCCATTCAAACATTGAATTTTCCACTGCCTAATAAAAATTGCATTTTTAAAAAAATTCTTTTGTGTTGTTTTAAGTTGGAATATTTACAGATCTAATAAAGTACAAGATTTAATAATGAATATTACAATGAAGTATTTTTCTAGATGCTTGGGACAGACAGATAATCAAAACAAGTAAGGTCCAAATTCAGATGAAGTCTCCACTTTAACAGGAAGAAATGGACAGTAAACAAGAAAATTCAGATAACAACACCTCACATAAGTAAATGAAAAGGAATGACACCAATGATGGAACCTAACTGGAGCTGAGAACCTTCATGAGTCAAGAGTACATTGAGCTGGAGAAATGATGATTCTTAAAATTCTAATCCAGGACCAACTTTACAAGTTAAAATAATAATAAGAAGAAAGCCAGGGCTTCTGCGCCAGGGTATCTAGTATAAGAAGAATGACAGCTTCTCAAGGAAGCTGGAGAGGTGGGCTTGGGACAAATCATGGAGGGCATGATTTGGGTTAGGTAATAAGTTTACATTTTCTTCAAATTTAATAGGATGATGTTGAAAGGTTCTAAGAGATGTGGGGCTTGACCTGACTCACATTTTTAAAATATGACTTTAGGAGTTGTATGGAAAAAGCACGGTACAGGCACATGAGTAGCAAGAGATAGATGAGTTAGGATGCGTTTGCTGTCCAAATGGCTTGGGATAAGGTGGTGCTTGTGGATGCAAACGTTAGATTACTGTTATTTTATTATTGTTATCATTATTATTTTGGAGTTTGTATCTTTAAGTTTTGGTAGTGGAATTGTATTGGGCTGAGAAGTTTGAGGGAACAAACAGAACTGAGAAAGATTTCAGTTTTTTTAGTTTAAGCAACAGGATCTATGATAGTATCATTTGCTGATATGTGGAAGTGTTTCTAGGAACTGCAATTTTAAAAGATGTGTGATAATAGAATTTCCTTAGAGTATAGTCATTTATGGCAAGAAAAGCCCCTCAGGTGAAATAAGAGATCAATCTGGGAAACATAAATTGGTATTTTCAGAGCTAACCATACCAAAAAAATATTATTAATGCTTATTTGTGTTTTGGACCATCAGTGAAATACCCTTTCATGTATATTAAAATATAATTAAAAAGGAGCAATATGATGTAATAAAGCTATAAAAAAGCAACAGCAGTGAAAAGTAAAATGCCTCACTAGAGACCAAGTGCGAGTTCTTGACTAAACTAAGAGACTAAAAGCTGCTAGCAGGTGCCCTGGGGCAATGCAGGAGATGAAACAAAACTTCTTCACTGAGAAAAATCTTTCTAAGATGAGGGTTATAAGCCGAACACCTGGTCAGAGCTTAAAGGTCATTTATTTGACAAACTCAGCAAATATTTATGGAGGTCAGTGGGACACAGTTGGGGAACCCTTAGGCTCAAGCCTTAGGACAGGGGCTTGCATGTTTTACACCGAGAGGGAAAGGCAGGCTTCCATCAGCAAGGACAGCTCTGCATCTTCACTGGCCTGGCCCTGCATATCTCCAGTGGTTATTGAGCTCTTCTTCCCATTTCGGCCTGCAGCCAGAAGCTCGTTGCTATATACCTATAAAAAGGCCTGATGCCCACGTTTGAAAGGGAATCATTGGTTGGCTGGTCAGCATCATGAGTTACACTCTTTCAATCATGACTTGACAACAGTAAAGCTTGGCCTTTTTATCATCAAGCACTAGATACTTTTGTTCTCTTTATGTTTTCTAACTAGTCTTTTGGGGTCTTTTGTTTACAGTGAAAGTGATAGACGGATGATAGTATTGAGAGTGAAGAGAGGCTTTGCTGGAATAGTGTCTTCCTTGTTGGTATTGTTCCTGAAAGCTCTAAGGCTGACTCACAATTATAGGAAACACACTCACGGCTTTCATGAACATTCATTGCATCCCTCCTGCTTGTCTGAAATTGGGTAAACCAACATGCATGAGATATTCTGATAAGCTTATTGATTAGTAGGAGACAGTAAAATAAATAAATAAACAAATATGTGGGAGACAGATGGGTACCTAAAGTCCTTTAGGATAGTCATAATGCTATGTATACATAGAAAAAAATGCCAACCCTATAAATTGAGGGCAGAATGACCACTAAGAATTAACTTGATGAAAAAGGAGGAAGCACATACTGGGTAGAAGAAAGAAAAAAAGATAAAAAGCATCAAAGTATGAGAGAACATGAAACTGTCAGGGGAAAGCAAACAAAAATCCTGACTTAATGAAAAATTTAAGCATTACTGCATCTTAATATCTAAGGGGACACATTTTTGATTTTTAAAAAAATGCTTCAACATGTATGTGTTCTTTATCCACTTGTATGTAATTGTTTAATATCAAACCAACTAAGCTAAATTTCAAAATTTTAGATTTATATACAAAATTGTATAGTTTGTATTTCTGACACTTTAGTATGAAGAATGCAACTAAAATATAATTTTTAAGATGACATGATAATTGAAAACAAATAATGAACATATGATTGAATTCATTAGCATTGGTTCATCATTTTGGAAAAAAATCTATCTTTTTCAAACCCCAAATTAAGTGAATTCTGTATGTTTTAACAATTTAACTACGTAAAAAATTGAATGGGATAAGTACATAGTAGGAGAAAACATGATGAAAAAATTATATAACCTTGGAGCAAAGGTTATATATTATTACTTTTTATCAATTTCCTCTAGTCAAAGACCACTAGAAACACACCTATAGTCCAACAAGTTAGGTCTATTACATTTTTTAATGTGGGAGAATACATACCTTGGAGTCCATGGGGTGTCCCAGTAACAGGGGTTGGAAAGGACTTACAAGATTCAGGCTTATTAGGTGATTTGGGGGCAGCGTTTAAGAAAATGGATTTTGCTCTAGATTGGACGCTGTCAGGAAGCAGGCATAATCCCATGATTGTGTATCTTAATAAATCTTATCTAGAAGGAAGGAAAACTAAACCTTAATAGTATAAATTGAAATCAACCTGAATTTAACCAAAAAATAATTGATTAATTAATTGGTATCCCACAATGGAACACTATAAATCATCAAAAATATGGAAATTATATATTTCTATAAGTATATATAAACATGGAAATATTTAACATTTGTTGATAAATTTTTTAAGAAGCTTTCAGTATAATCCATTTTTTAGAAAATATGGCTGAATATAAGTATAATTGAATCTCTAATATATTTTATTTTTAATTTATAAATAAAAATTTTACATGTTAATGAGGGACAATGGGCTATTTCAATACATGTATACACTGTGGAATGATCTAATCAAGCTAATTAATGTATCCATCACATTAAATACTTACAGTTCTATTCACAATTACACCTACCTTGTTTTCTTAATACTCCATCTCCATTTCTGGTGATTGAGTTATTGGAATGGGGACTGGTGAGAGTCTAAGATGGTCTGGGAGCTTGAGGCTAAAACTGACTCTAACACAATCCTCTATGAAGAGTTACTCTTAAAAAATCAACACCATTACTAATGTCTGATCTCCTTACTAGGAGTTCTGTGGTGTTCTCCAGATAGTTTATTTGTGTTGAATTACTTGTACTTGGGGAAAAAAAGCTTTTAATATTCATTATTGGTCAAATGTCAAATGCCACAGTAGCTAAACATCTATTCACTAAATGATGTTGGAAAGGAAATGTCATTTACACAGTGAAATTAAATGAGTGCCAAATTAATAATGTCACATATTATAATGATACTTGAGTCCTGCAACGTATTTATTTTCCATTTCACTATCTACCAGAAGTTAATTATTTTAACTTAGAGTTTACAGAATGCATAATAATATTGCCTGAATTATTCTAGTAAATTCTTCATAAATTTCTCACAGGCAGTTCTAGTTCTAGTAGTGGGTAGAAATAACAAGCATTTCAATAATTTTGATAATTGTACTTTATAAGAAATTGCTGAACATTGCATGAAACTTCATTATGGCTGTATAAGTCTAATGCCATTTGATGAATATATATATGTTACTTAAATTTCTTAATGATTTAAGAAATAAAAATTGGATATTATTTTTGAGAAATAGATCTTTAGGTGTGTTTAACAAATAATTTAATTATAATATTTGGTATAAAATTCACATCTTAAATGATAGGAATATTAAATGAAGGTAACTTTTGTTGCATTAAGTATAGTTCAAAATCCTTCAGTTGTTACCATAGGCTAAGGTGAGTTCACATCATTAAGACTTCATATCTTACCTGACTTGGAGATGATGGAAGAGTCAAACTGCAAATTCTCACTTCTGGATAGGTTAATTCAATCTGAAGAGCATCTTCTTGGGACTGGAAGCAAAGAAAACGGTTGTTCATAGAGGCAAGGTAAGTCAGTGTCCTGATTTTGACTTTAAGTCTATGAAAGTTAATGTTTTTATTGTGTTTTTCAAATCATCCAGTATGCCCTGATTTCATGCTAAAAACAAAACAAAAAACAATGACAGTAATTTTGTTTCCTTCCTAAATTTCTCACAGGCAGAGAATACACTGGTTAGAGAATATGCTTATATAACCTGTTTAACAATTCTATACCTGTAAAGTATTATAATAAACTGATGTGCTGATTTTTTTTTAATAATATTCTTGGTAAGTTTGGTCACTGCATCTATGTCCACAAGCTCACCCTTACCCTTGGCTGGACTATCAACTATCTGATTGCACAAAGCAAACATTCAGTCTCTGGAGGTGGTAATCTGACTCTGGCAGAGCTGTTGGGAAGGCCTGTTCCCTACATCAGAGACTCCCAACTTAAAGGGAGTGGGGTGGGCAGAACTTGCTCTGAGATGTGCCTCTTGTGTTTCCTCCAGAGCATGTACATATTACATATTATCTTTTTCTAGTTAAGAAAAGATGTGAGAAAGTTGTTTGGCAAGAACTTTTCGAAGTCATGTACTTACCTTCAAACAGTAATAGTTCAGTAATGTGGCAATAGTTCATTCTTTTTAATGTAATTTTTTTATTCCAAAAGTGTAAAATGTAATGACAATACCAGTTACCAACACTAATGTAACTTCACCCAGTTTAAGAGATAAAACATTACAGATACAGTTGAAGCTCTTTTTCTATCCTTCTCGCATCTCAATCCCCTCCTAAATATATCTTTATAACAAAATGCTATCCTGAATTTGTTGATTTTCATTCCTGTGTGTGTTTTTTAAACAGTCATTACACATTTATGCATTTATTAAAATCGAATATTGTTTTGTATGTTTTAAAACTGTGTATGTGTCATTAAATAATTCAGAAACTAGCTTTTATTTTACTCAACACTATGGTTTTGATATTTATTGATGTTGACAATTATAGCTCTAGTTAATTTACTTCACTTGCAAAACCGTGCATGGAATGAATTTAAAATTTATTCATTTTCTGACCTATGGGCATTTTACTGATTATCAATATTTTGTTATTTGTAAACTGTGTTGCAACAAATACTTTTGTATGTATGTACATATTTTTGTATATATCTACATATATATACATGGGAAATTTGGTCTTAGGGCAGATTCATCTCCAAACTTATCAGATGTAACCAAATGACTCTTTAAAGTGACTATAGCATTATTTCACCGGTAGTGTTTGAATGTTCCCATATCCTTATATCCTGTCAGTAGCAGTTAAAGTCAGATCTTTTAAATGTTTGCTAATCAAGTGAGTGGAAAATGTAGTCTTGTTTTAATTTGTTTTTCCTGATTACTAGTGGGGTAAAACATATATTCTGGACAATGTCTGGATACTGGACATTAAGGTGTCTTCTGGAATTGCCTACTTATTTTTTCTTTTTTTGCGAGGAAGGGGAGAGAGATCTTCTTTTATAGATTTGTAGGTATTGTGAAAAATGTTCTGGACACGAATTCTTTGTCAGTTAAATGCAATCTGTACATGTCTTCTTGCAATCCGAGGCTAATTTTTTCTCTATGTTTATAGTCCTTTTTTTTTTGCCACACAGAAGTTACGTTTTTTACACTTTTTTCATTCCTGCATTTTGGTAAAGAAATTCTTCCCTACCCTGATATTTCTGTAAAATATTGAACATTTTGGTTTCCCCATTATAGACTATGAATCACCAGAATTACTTTGACTCTCTTCTCTTTCATTGTTATATTTTTCTATCTTAACCCCTAATCTACCCCCTCAATCACACCCAGTAGTCAACATCTTTCTTTATGGACATCCAAGTTCCTGTAATTCCGTTCTCCACGTTCTCCTCATTCTGAAATCCACCTTCCCAAGTTAGAGTGAAAATAAAGCCCTCCCTTTCCCCGTCTCCCTGTAGCTAGAGTGTACATGTGTTCTCCAGGGCCCACCATCACACGCACACAGGTGGGGCTTCGACTGAGAAGTGAGTCTCCTAAGGAAACATGATCAGCCTGATGTGTGTGCCCTGCTGGTGCAGAGACAGGGTCATCTCATGTCCCTGTCAGTGACGGCAGCCTCCTGACTGGAGCAGGATGGTGGCTTGTTTCTGTGGTCAGAGGTGGCAAACTCCTTCACCCTGACAGACAGTGGCCACAGTGGCTCCTTCTCCAGACAGATTCTGTAGTTAGGAAGAGCTTCCTGGACACTTGGTCCCCAGGCTTTTTCTCAGGATACCAGTAATTCTGGGAGCTACTTATATCCATAAATGAAGTTCTTTCTGTTCAAACAAATACAAATTACCTTTTGTGTAACTAAGAATACTGACCGATAAATAGCTTGCTAGTAAGACTTTATATGTGTTTGGAGGAATACCGTAGACCTTGTTCTTTGGAATAGCCTTGACTTTTCCTGGCCCCTTGCTCTTTCATATACATTTTAGAATCTGCTTGCCAGGTTCCAGCAAAAACTCTATTTGAATATGTATTTGCTTTTCATTGAACTAATGATACAAAGAGGAAAAAATAGGCTTCTTTTTAATATTGAGCTTTCACGTTCAAGGATTAGTTGAAACTCTTGATTTATTTAGGTCTTGGATAATATCTTTCAATAATATTTTGTATTTTCTTTCTCATAGATTTTATGAGTGCTTTGCTAGATTCATTTTTATATGATCTTGATCATATCAAGGATAATGTTATTAAAATGCCTTCTTTGCTAAGAGATTTTATTTTTATCATAAGTAATTATTCAATTTTATTCCATACATGTTAGAGATCTACTGTCCTATCATGTAGTTTTTCTTCTTTAATCTCTTATTTTGGTGAATTATATTAATATATTTTCTATTATTAACCAAACATTACATTCCTAGTATAAACCAAATGAGTTAATGATACAATATTTTTATAAATTGTTGGATTTTATTGCTAATTATTTCTTTAGAGTTTTCTGTATTTAAGTTAATCAGTGAAATTGATTCCTAATTTATTTAGTTTTTTTCCTGCTAATGTCATTTTCTAATCTTAGCATCAGGGTTATATTTGCCTCATATAAGAGTAGGAAGAATTCCATTCTTCTATTCCTTGCTACAGTTTTGGAAAGATTGAGTTTACCTATTTCTCTGATATCATTTAGGTTTCTTTCTCTTTCTCTCTCTCTCTCTCTCTCTCTCTCTCTTTCTGGCCGTATTTTTCAACCATTAATTCAATTGTCATTATAGAACTATTCAATTTCTATTTGATTAAATGCTGGCATATATTTGATATAATTTGGTATATTTTTTCCAGAAAACTACCATGATTAGCTAACTTTTTAAAAACATTTGCCAAAAGATATTTATAACATCCTCTAAATACTTTTATAATATCTGCTACAACTATACTTATCTTTCACATTTCTTTGTTTTCTTATATTTTTCCTTGAAAAGTCTTGTCTGAGGTTTGTGTATTTATACAATTTTTTCCCCAACAACCAAAGAAATAGCATTCTTTATGCTCTTTATTTTACCTTTGTTTGTAATTTCTGTAAATTGCAAAATTGTAAGGTAGTAATAAGTATGTTGCCTTACGATTTAGGTAGTACACTTAGTAACAGTATGTAATAGGCTTGTGTGTTTGCTCTTTTTCTTTACAGGTGAGCAAACATGTTAGAGGAAAAGCTGAGAGATGGTAAAGGGTACAGCACTCGGTGTGGCGGGTACGGGTTTCTGGGAGGAAACAGCATTTAGGTTAGACTCGAAGAATAAAAGGAGAGAAGAGTGTTCTAGGCAGGGGGAAGAGCCTGTGCAGGAAGGAAAACACTGGTGCCTTTTAGAATTAAGCAAAGCTCAGCTCTGTGGCCGCAGATCTGGTTCCCAGGGTCTGGCCCTTGCTGCATCCCAGTTGGGTGACCTTGGCCACGTCCCTCTCCCTCTCTGGGCCTCAGTTTCCTTTCTGTAAAATAGGAGCAACAATGTCCACCTCACCTTAGTAAAAAACTGATCAAGATCTGCTGTGGTCTCTAGTTAATCATATTTATGTTAATTTCCAGGTTTTGATTATTAGAATGTGGTTATGGGAGATGTTAACATGGGGAATCTGGATGAGGAGTAAATGAGCAGCGTCTGGACTGTTTTTACAACTTTTCTGTAAAACCAGAAATAGCTCAAAATCTAAACCTTGAAAAATACAACAAATCTCATCACTTCTCAGCCTTTTGGCTAAGACCAAGTGTAAAGAATATAACAAACCTGCCCAAATGCAAATGCCCCAGAGAAAGGGAAGAGTGCCCAGTAATTCATGTACTTTGTTGTTCCCATTTCACAGAGAAGATTTAAAGCTAAGAATGTATCTCCCAATTTCTAATTTTTTAAGGTTTTTTAAAAAATGAGTACTGAATTTTGTCAAAGGTTTTCTTGGGAATATGAAGATAATTGAAATTAATATATATTTCCTTAGGCTTATTAACACGATGTGTGGTATTAATAGATTGATTTCTGAACAGTAAACCAACTTCCAGTTCCTAGAATGAATCTCTGTTTGTTATGGCCTATTATTTTCCTAATGTGGTGGTGGATTCTGCTTGCTAGTATTTAAGAAAAAATTTTGCATCAACATTCATGAATATATTGGTCTATAATTTCTTTTGTATAATTGTAATTTGTTTGTACTATTTTTGTTTGTATCAGTGTTAAATATCATAAAAGGAATTGGTCATTATCTCAGTAACTTTTTTTCTTTCATATATTTTTCAGTTTTTTCCAAAAATAATAGGTGGTATATGGATATATATCAGTCTTTTTCCCTATGAATTATGTGTGGATGTAGTTTGGGTAGATATAGTGGTTGACTGATAGAAAGAAAATGTAGATACATATAGTTTAGGTAAAGCCATGTACTCTTCTTGACTTAAACCTAAGTAACATATTACTTGGAAGATGTCTAGAAGAATTGACCAAATAGCAAAATTTAATCTGTTTAGCCTCAAATGATAGCTGAAATGCTCATTTTTAGTTCATTGAAGTATTCATTTTAGTTGATAAGCTTGTTTAAATCCACTTGGTTAGCTGTAACAGAAAACCAATCTTCAAATACATCAAGCATGATCTTTAAATAAGATAAAATACAAAGAACTATAAATAGATTGGAAAGTAATATTAATGCTGAGTACAGCACTATGTGTAAAAAATGTTAAGTGTCAGTTCAACCTTTATAAGTGCTTTGCTACAGTGCCTCTGATATATACCTATAATAATGATAATATGGCAGAGTTTCCAATTAAATTATGTTGGTTTTATTAGAAAATGAATTGATTCTGAATTCATTAATTTATAAACATTGAAATAGAATGAGGTCTCCAATAAATTGTCCAGCCAATAATAATAGCTGATAGACATTTTGCATTTAAACAACCTAAGTGATGCTTTTTAAATGGTGAGAGAAGTGGACTCAGTGGAGCAATTACTTAGATACTAACCTTTTTTTAATAACAAAGTGGTATGAGAAAATAGGCAATAATTCAGTGTTAAAATATATTTTAAAAGTTTTTTAACTACAGTCACTTTTAAAATTACAGTTATCCTGCAGCATAATATCAAATTTTACACAGTTGCTAAAGATAAATGATTTTTCCTGATCAAATTATATGAGGATGAATAATTTTATACTATATAATTGGCGAGCTGGATAATTCAATAAGTCCATTTGCTATGGTTGACTTCTTTTCACAAGTAGAATTTCTACAGTGAGGAAGACAGTTTTGTCAAAACAGCTGTCAAAGAGCAGTAGCATTAAAGAACTAATCAGTAAATTAATTAAACATTCTCTGGATGTACAACATGCTACATACAGGAAAATGTAAGCAGTTTTACAATGTTTGTAATGTTTCCATCAAAGGATTGGAGGAAACAATGCAAATATGACCCTTTATTTCAAATAGAAGCTGCTTTGTAATGAAAACATCTTATTAAAAGTTCTCTTTTCATTTTCAGCAAATAAAAGGTTCTTATCAATTCTTACCCAAAGTATCCAAATGCTAAAGTCATGTTTTCAATAACAGTACCTGCAAATTAAACTATTAAGAATATTTTCTCCAAGCTACCCATTCTCTATATCCTCTTTTACTTTTATTTCCCTTTTAAAAAGCATACTATAATAAGTTTACCCAAAAGTATACAAAAGAAATTCATTTATTATATAAACTATTTTATATACTTACAAAAGAAATTG
>JAQIFY010002785.1:0-13069 GCA_028533085.1 Varecia variegata | reverse complement strand
TATCCCCATTATTTCTTATAGCTGAGTAATACTCCATGGTATACATATACCACATTTTATTAATCCACTCATGTATTGATGGGCACTTCGGTTGTTTCCATATCTTTGCAATTGTGAATTGTGCTGCTATAAACATTCGAGTGCAGATGACTTTTTTATAGAATGTCTTTTATTCTTTTGGGTAAGATGCTCAATAATGGGATTGCTGGATCAAATGGTAGGTCTACTTGTATCTGTTTAAGGTATCTCCCTAGGCAAAGAATTTATGACGAAGACCCCAAAGGCAATCACAGCAACAACAAAAATAAATAAATGGGACCTGATTAAATTAAAAAGCTTCTGCATGGCCGAAGAAACTGTCACGTGAGCAAACAGACAACCTACAGAATGGGAAAAAATTTTCACATGCTACACATCTGATAAAAGGCTGATAACTAGAATCTATTTAGAACTCAGGAAAATCAGCAAGAAAAAGCAAACAACCCTATCAAAAAGTGGGCAAAGGACATGAATAGAAATTTTTCAAAAGAAGACAGAAAAATGGCCAATAAACATATGAAAAAATGGTCAGCATCTCTAATCATCAGGGAAATGCAAATCAAAACCACAATGAGATATCACTTAACTCCTGTGAGAACGGCCTTTATCAAAAAGTTCCAAAATGATAAATGTTGGCATGGATGTGGAGAGACAGGAACACTCATACACTGCTGGTGGGACTGCAAAGTAATAGCTGAAATTTTTTTAAAAAAATATTAAGTCCTAATGAGGATGTGGAAAATTTTAACTATTTTCAAATTGAGTGTCTCTTTCCTTTCTCATCTGCATTCTTCTGATTTTTTTAAAAATTTCAGATAGTGTATTTTTTCAGTTTTAGGATTTTCATAGGGTTTTTATAGCTTTTGTTTCTTTTTCTAATATTTCCTACCTTTTCATTACTATAAGCATAGTTTACTTTCTTTTATTAAGCAAAGTTATAACAGCTTTCTTTACCCTTAAAAAAAAAAAACAACATCTGGGTCATCTCAGGCTTAAACTCAGTTAAATCTTTACTTTTATTTCACTAGTTCTCTATATCTCAAGCAATTTTGAATTACATCCAGCACATTGTAAGACTCAGGACTTTGCTATTTTTTTTTTGGAAAGAGTATTGATGTTTTGTTTTAGCAAAGAATTAACTTGGTAGGACTCAAATTGCAAACTCTGTCTCTGAGGAAGCAGCCTAAGTTTCAGCATAGTTCTTTTGTCTTTAGGTATTCTTCTTGTGCATGCGTATTTCTAGGATCAGCCAGAGATCAAGGGAGAATTTCTACATAGAATTTGGGGTGTCTCCTTTGACTGATGTATTAGTTTTCTGGGGCTGCCATAACAAAACACTGCAAACCAGGTGGCTTAAACAACAGAAACATATCATCCTACAGTTCCGGAAGCCAGAAGTCTGAAACAAGAAATTAGCAGGGTCAGTTTCTTTGGAGGTCTGTGAAAAAGGATCTGTTACATGCCCCTCTTCTAATTTTTGGTGATTTATTGGCAATCTTGTTGTCCATTGGCTTGTGGATGCATCACTCCAATCTCTGCCTTCACTTCACATGGCATTCTCCTTGTAACTTCACAGGTCTTCCCCCTGTGTGTGTCTGTCTCTGTGTACAAATTTCCCCCTTTTATAAGGATACCAGTCATAGTGAATTAGGTCCCACCCCAATGACCTCGTCTTAACTTGATTATCCCTGTAAAGACCTCATTTATAAATAAGATCACATTCAGAGGTACTGAAGGTGAGGACATTAACATAAAAGTGTTAGGGGACATAATTCAATCCTACCAGATGGGTTATGCACAAAGGGCCATGCAAACAGTCCTTTAAAGGCTAAGAAGCTGGAAGAAAGCCAACCCATGGGGAGTTGAAGGAAGCCTTTTCCATTTTCTCTCTCCTTCCTGTGCCACAACATGGCAGAAGAGCAGCATCCAAAAGAGGTAGTAGAGGAAAGTGAAAAAAGAGACCATGCCCCTGCCTCGTCTTTGAGATAAATCTGTCCTGCTCTTTTGCAGGAAGAGAAGGAGGAAAATATAACGATACAAAGCATGGGAGTTTTCAGATTGGTGTCCCTAAGGTAAATATTTCCATTTTTACATTAAAATTCTGTATCTTTTAGGTTAGGAATCTGCTTTGACCACAAAGAATTCAATTCTTTGATGGCATGATTCATTTCAACACTAATTTTAAATTTGATTTTGCACTTGGCTTATAATTAGCCTCATATCCTTAAATGGTTACCAAAACAGTATTTAGTACAATATCGCTAGGATTTTTGTTCCAACCCAGCAGCAAGTGATTAACTTCCTAAGTTAATTTTTCCTTTGTTTTTAGCCTGAATATAGAGGGACAAAAGGAAATGTAATTCCCTTTGATACTTGAAACAAATTTACTTAGCTTAGGTCTTGACAAAGCTTTCATTAAGATCTGTGATTTAAAGATGCCACAAGCCTCCTGACAAGTGTTAGCTGAAATTAGAGCATCCTATCAGATAATACTGGAACTTAAGGTGCATTATTACCATTTCAGAGGAAATACTGAAATACTCAGATATAAGTGATAATGTATTTCCTTGGGAGTCATCTATAATTAACATTCTCCTACGTAACTCCCTGCACATAGTACTGTTGCTTTGAAGTTTCCAAGACAATATGTACATCAAAATACCTGGTTTACAAAGGTTCCTTTTTGGCATCATAAACCCTAGAGTCAGAGATTCTGTTACTGAACATGAACAAATAAGACAGAAACTTGAGATAAATTCAGAAACTGCAATGTAGCATCAATTATGTCCTGAATTTCCCTGATTCCAGGAAAGTTTGATCCTTTTTCTTCATAATGGATAGATTCAGCAATAAATGTATAAGTATATTACCCTTTGACACTGTCTACACAAAAACATAAATGACATCAAGAGTGCTTGGCTGGAAATACATTTCACATTCCAACATATACTAATGAGAAATTTTCCACGTGATGCACTTGTGGGGAAACTATTTTTTGCTCAATGAACTGGCTTCTATTGTTTGAGTGCTGCAAAATCAACACTATAGTCAGGAACTTCTCCAAAGGGTCCAAACTGCAATATTCTTATTGAAATTTAGGTCACCATTGATGTAAATGAAAAAATAGATGTATTTTATTTTATATCATGTATTTAAATCATAACCTTTCGGAAAATATACTTGAAGATTCTATTTAAAATAACAAGAAAATATAACCATTTCTTAAGAATAGCTATAACAAATGATCAGATTTGCTCTGAAGAAATCATAAAACTTTACTGAGGGTCATAAAAGAAAACTTGAATAAATGAGGAAGTATGTCATAGTCCCAAATATGAAGACTAAATTTTACCAAACATGACAATTCTTACTAAATCAACGTGTGATGATTCAATTAAAAATAAAGTAGGATCTTCTTTTACCTGGACAAAGTAATTTCTAAGTTTATCTATCAGAGTAAATGAGCAAGAATATTCAAGGAAATTGTGCAAAAAATATTAAAACCAGAACTCCCCTTTTCAATTTATATCATTAAATTGCAGTGTGCTATAAGAATATTAATAGCTCACAGAAACTGAAGCTCAGAAACAGACACAATAATTTAATAAATAATATATTTAGCATCACAGACAAGTTGGGAATAAATGCTTATTTTATATATTGCAGAGAAGTTAAATAAATTTTGGAAGAAAGGCTCAGATAGAGTTTCATGAAACTTCTTAGCCAAAATAAAGACAAAACAGATATCTGATATATGAATGTATTAAATATTAATATAAAAATAAGTTCAGTCAATATTTTAGAAACTCTAAAGCTACATTAGTCTGATTTTCACAGAAGTTTAAAAGAAATAAAAGAATCACTAGGGAAAATCAGAACAATTTATTGCACCAAAAATCTTTTCTAATCAAAAAAACACCATGTAAAGTCTGGAAGGCAAAGAGCGGCTTTCTAACTTCTTCTTGGTCTTGGGCCAAAAGTCTTCCACTTAGTTTATCCCAATTTCCCCTTATAAAACCTTCAAAGCCACAGAAAATGACAAACCAAAATCCAAAGTAGACAGGCAACCAGAATCCTGGAGGAATTTTTACTGGTTTATTTAACTTATGGAACTGAAATGACAAACACAGTTGGCAGCTGACCATGAAACAAGCTTTGTTCTTTGTAAAAGAGCTCACTGGCCTGCCCAAAGGATGGCAGAGCTGCTGGGCACCTCCCTCGCGCCTGTCACATACTCAGACATCCGAAGTTGACAACAGTCAGGACCCCAGACATGCCCTCCACCCTGGCCCCTGGGTGGGCCCTCTCCCAAGCCCACTCTTATGACACCATCTTCCAGACAACCATAGAGATTCAAGAGATGCAGCTGCCTGTGTCTTTGCTTTCTAGCAAATTCTGCAGTAGCGCTACGGGGACTTACTGCCATTTCTATGGAGGAAGTCTTCATTACCGTATATGACAATTATTATCAGAAAAAGTCATCCTTTAAAATGAGTTCAGGGATAGTATAATAGGAACCAAATTTTCACAGTGTATCCTAATAGGATAATTCGATAGGGACTTTACCTTGTGTAATAGGACTAAAATGTATCAAGACAATGCATAAACTATTATTCTCAAAGAAAAGGTAGTTTCATTTTCAACCAAAATTATGTGATAATGAAAACCTGAATTTTACAGTTGACATTCATAGCAAGATCTTATGGCAAGATCAATTTTTTAAACCAAATTTTTAATTTTGAGATAATTATAAATTCCCATGCAGTTGTGGAAAGAATACAGAAAGATCCTGTATAACCTCTACCCATAGTTTCTCCGCAGGTAATATCTTGCAAAACAATATCACAACCAGGTTATTGACTGTGATGGAATCCACTGATCTTATTCAGAGTCTCTAGTTTTACTCGTATTCATTTATGTGTGTGTGTCTTTTTAGCTCTACACGATTGTAACACCTGTGTGGGTGCATGTGTTCACCACCCAGTCAAGATACAAAGCAGTGGCTCCTGTTGGCCTTTGATAACCTCACCCCCCTCCACCCCATCCTCAACCCCTCCAAGCCCTGGCAGGCACTAACCTGTTTAAATCTTTTCACTTCAAGAAAGTTATATAAATGGAACCAGACAGCTGTGCAGCTACGTGGCTCACTGCTAGCTTTCCCTTTGCACTGCTGAGTAATAGTCCATGATATGGATGTACCCCAGTTTGCTGAAGGGCATCTGGGCTGTTTCCAGTTTTTGGCTATTACAGATAAACCTGCTGTAGACATTTTTATACAGTATTTGTGCGATTATGAATTTTTATTTTTATGGGATGAATGCCCATGAGCACAGTTGCTCGTTCCTATGGCAATTACATATTTAGTCTTATAAGTAACTGCCAAGCTCTTTGCTGAGTGGCTGTACCATTTTACATGTCCACCAGCAATGTATGAGTGACCAGGTTTCTGTGCATCCTCACTGGCATTTGTTGCCATTATTTTTTTTTTAATTTTACCCATTTTGATAGGCATAGTAATATTGGGTAGTATGATTTTTCCCACTTTATTCTTTTATTTTCAAAATTGTTTCATTCTAAGGCCTGTAAATTTACATGTAAACCTTAGAATATGCTCTATGACTACAACAAAAGCTCAATGGGATTTTAATAGGAATTGCATTAAACCCATAGAACAATTGGATGCAAAGTGACATCAGTACTTTGTTGAGTCTTCTAATCCATAAAAAATAGGACTCACTTTTGCTAAGGTATTTGGTTTTCATAGTTTTCCAAGGTCTTTGTCAATCTTTTCTTATGTAAACAATTCTACTTGAATTTTCTATCATGTTAACTACGTTTTTATTTATTTTTAACTTCTAAATTAACTGATCTAATATGCCAGATCCTAATTTGCTATAATTTTGTTTCTGTAATATTTGTTCTGTTACATGATTCTCATCTACTTCGTGAGATTCTGAATCTTTTACAATATTTTAAAATTCATTTTCTAAACAGTTTGATCCATACATGTATTATGTTTTGGGGATTTCTACATCCAAAACAATACAAAAAGCAAAATAATAATAATAACAACAACAACAGGATTCAACAAAGGAGTAGCTGCAATAGGCATTAAACAATGGGTGGGGCTAAATCTTCCTGATCACATGTGAGTGGACTGTTGAGTAGAGAACTTGGGCCTGGAAAAAAATAAGTGTTAGTGGAATGTTTCTTAAGATTGTTGTGGCAAAGGACTAGTTTTTTCTTTCTCCAGTCCACTGAGAATTGATAATTTTATAAAATAGGATAATGGTGCCCTAAAGTAAAATAATTATAAAAATATCCAATGTTTATTCTTAATTTTATACTACTTTCATTGCAGGTTGCTCAACAAACAGTACATGGACCAATATGGGCTTATGGACCAACCTTTGAAAAGTTGGTCTACATTAGAGAACCACTTAATTCCATGATAACTTTTAATTTTATTATTCAACTCCTGTAATGACTTGAAATTTTAAATCTTGTATTGCAGGCACCCATTTCTACTACTTCAAAATGTTATGGTTAATTGGTATAAAAATATAGTTAGAATGAATAATATTTAATAGCACAATAAAGTGATTATAATCAATGTTATGATATACTTTAAAATAACTGAGAGAGTGGAATTGAAATGTTCCTAACACAAAGAAATGATAAACGCTTGAGGTGATAGATACTCCAATTACCCTAATTTGATTAATTCATATTGTATGCCTGCATCAAAACATCACACATATATATAACTATAAACATATACTCTACAAATATATGTAACTATTATGTACCCTATAAATATATACAAATATTATGCAGCCATAATAACTAAAAATTTTACAAAATGTTAGAGTCAGTGGAACTTGGTGAAAATTTTCCTTCAATCCATCCAAGTGAATCTAGCTATACCTCTGGAAGACACTGACAATTGTTTCTGAAGTGGGACCATCAACAAGATAAGATAGATAAGAAAACCCAACACCACTGTTTGAATTTCTGATGAGAAAAGCAGCATAGAGGACCTAAAGTGAGGATGTTATTACTCACTCTAGGTAAATACTAGATGCTACCCTGCCAATTTGTTGCTTGGATGGTGCAGCAAAAATCATCCTGCCCAGACTTGCTTGGAAACTATTTTAAATCTTGCACTGTATACAGTGAACACGGTCAAGGCTAATCCAATCATCTTATAAACAGTGAATTTTGGCAAAATTTTCCGTCTCCAGAGATGAGTCAAGAGAAAGAAAAGAGAAAACATGGGGAATAAGTATCACTCGTACCACTCCAGGAAAAAAGCCCTTCACATGTTAAAAGAAACAAGTAAAGTCCAAGGTTTTCAGAAATATGTAAGAATAAAAATAAGCCCTCCACTGACAAAAGTAGTTTAGAATATAACTGCAACAGAAAACTGTTAAAATGGTTTTTAAAGTTGAAAACAGGTCAAATCTCATTGGTATTCAAAGAAATGAAAATAAACACAGCATTTTGTTTTACCAATCAAGCTGTCAATTTATTTTTAGAGTAAAATAGAGTGTTTGCAATAGTACATATGACAGGGTTTTAATTGTTAATGGTGAAAGTTGAAAAACATCTCAGTTAATGGGAAATTATCCAGCCTATTTACACAGAGCCGTATGCATGGTTATACCTTTGGCCAGTAGTATCAATGATGAACTGAGATAATAATCAAAGAAGTATATATGTGTTTATATATATTATCAATATAAATTTTCAAATGTATAAAAATTGAATGAATGTGCAACATCACCTGTCATCAGGGAAATGCAAATCAAACCACAATGAGATATCATTTCATCTCAGTATGGCTACTACCAAAAAGACAAAAAAATAACAAATTCTGGTGAGGATACAGAGAAAGGAGAAACTCATATACTCTTGGTAGAAATGTAAATTAGTATAGCTGTTCCTCAAAAAACTAAAAATAGAACTGCCATAGGATCTAGAAATCCCACAGCTGAGTATATATCCAGAGAGCGGGCATTGCTATATTGAAGAGATATCTACAGTCCCATGTTTGTTACAGCAGCACTATTCACAATAGCCAAGATACGTCTATCAACAAATGAATGGATAAGGAAAATGTGGTAAATATACACAATGGACTATTATTTAGCCATAAAACAGATGAAATCCTGTCATTTGCAGCAACATGGATGGAACTAGAGGTTATTATGTTATGTGAAATAAGGCAAGCACAGAAAGACAAATATCACATATTCTCATTCATAAGTGGGAGCTAAAAAAGTGGATCTCATGTAGGTAGAGAGTAGAATAGTGGTTACCAGAGGCTGGGAAGCCACAGGAGGCGGGTGATGAAGAGAAGTTGGTTAATGGGTAAAAAAAATAAAGCTGGACAGAAGGAATAAGTTCTAGTATTCAATAGTACAGTAGGGAAATTATAGTTATCAATAATTTATTATATATTTCAAAATAGATAGAAGGACTGTAATGTTCCTAAAACAAAGAAAAGATAAATATTTGAGGTGATGGGTATCCCAATTATCCTGATTTGATCATTATACATTATTTACATATATCAAAATATTACATTCCCCCAAAATATGTACAACTATGATGTATAAATTTTTAAAATTTAGAATACATTTTAGCACATTCATTTCACTAAATATTATGTGTACATTAAATGCTACTTTTATATTTTATGAATTGGGATAATATATATAATCGATATAAGGCATTCCTAAAAATCAGGATAAATAACTTCAGTATGATTGTATTAATACTTTCAAAATGAATTTAAATATAAAGAAATTTTATGTACGATGGTAATTAGAGTACTGTTTTCAATGATAAAAAATGAAAAAAAACCTAAATTTAAAATAAAAATATTGTACTATGACATAACCATAGAATGTAATATTATGTATCCACTTAAAATCATGTTAAAGGAAGATTTAATGAATTGGCAAATTGCTCATAATATATTAAGTAGAAAAGAGCAGGATAATAAATGCTATATGGTGAATGCTTCTAATAACACTGAATATATGTACAAATGCTCATATATTTTCCTTCATTTTCCTGCAGAAATAAGTATACTGAATTAATACTAAACAAATATAATAAATGGACAACAATGGTTTGGACCAGTGGTTAGATTAATTTCATAGGCCCAGTTTTTTTTCTTTTGTATTATATTTTGTATTCTTTCTGTGTCTTTTAAAATTTTGACAATGAGCATGTATCAACTTAATGAACAGAATATGCTATGTATGTTACGTGAGTTTATGAGTGTGTATGCATGTGTGTGTATGCTTCAGAATATATATTTATATGTGCACATATGTTTTATTTATGTACATCTTCTGCTACCTCTCTTCACGAGCTGCAGAAGATGAATACATACACGCTCTATGCTTGCTGTGCTAGAGACCACATTTGTGGACATTTTTCTTGTTGGTTACAAAATAGGTATGTATTTCTTTATAATCCTAAATAAAATCTCTTGAGTTTGGGGGGTTTTGTTTTCGCTTTTTATTTGTTTGTACATTCTTTGAAAGGAAATCTCCTTATGTTTCAGGAATATTTTTAAAAATCCAATTATTTCTAACACAAAAACAGTTTTGGGAGTACCACTGGGTAATTAATAACAACAGGTACACAGGCGAGCATTGGACTCTAATTAATTTACTCTGTAACGTGACTTGAAATTGATAGCTAATTTTAACTACATTATGTGCACTTTGTATTGAGTTTTCTTCTTTCTGTATTCACAATTTTAACCAGAAAACTTAGTTGGAAGGCATTACATTTTCATTAATTCAAGAACAAAAGCTTTGCATTTGTCTTCCTACCAGCTAACACAAGTTACTAAGGACACAAGAAGACCAATTAGTGAGGGGAACATATTAAATAAGTCCAAAGCACAGGAATGGAGGAGCCAAAAGGAAGAGACTTTCCAGATTTGCAAGGCCAATGCAACAAATTTAAATGCAAGGTCAATGTGAAATGTACTCTTCCTCCCATGAGTCAGGCTTTCAGCCTGTTTTTGGCTATAGAAAATGAATACATGGTACATCTATTAAAATGAGACACAATGGTCTCACTTGAGAAATAATGGCATCCTCAATTCTACCACATTAGACAATACTGGTAAAGTAATTTCTGCAAATACCAACACTCTATTTGTCTCCTTTATATTTTAATGTACTTTAAATGATATGAAGCTTTTTATGATGTTAAAGA
The DNA here is from genome assembly GCA_028533085.1 of Varecia variegata. Classification (NCBI taxonomy): domain Eukaryota; kingdom Metazoa; phylum Chordata; class Mammalia; order Primates; family Lemuridae; genus Varecia; species Varecia variegata. The sequence goes on along the minus strand of JAQIFY010002785.1, from coordinate 2,785 downwards.
TTCTAAAATTCCAAAATTATGGAGTCGGAGTTTTCTTTCTTAAAAAACAAACCAATAGTTTAGGAACAAAAAAAGAGGGGGGGCGGACAGGGATGAGACAAATCATAACCTTGAGTTCTATGTATTAAAACTACATTTTATATTTTGTCTTATTATATAAAGATACTGTGGAAAAATGTTTATTCATTACATTAGCCTAAGTTTTCTCAGCTTCCAGGCTACTAAACACTCTGTGGGAGGGCTGTCCTGTGCATTACATGTTATTTATCAACATCCTAGGCCTCTACCCACTAGATGCCAGTAGCACCCCTCAGTTCTAACAAAAGGTATTTAGATATTGCCAAATGTGCCTGTAGCAGGGAGTAAAATCACTCCCAGCTGAGAACCACTGAGTCAGCCCATCACTCAGTTCCCAAACATTCTGAGATTTTACTTTGTGTCTGACACTATGCCGAGTGCAGAAGATACAGCAAATAAAGTGCAGTCTTGACTTCAAGGAGGTCAACTTCTAGAGACATGAAAGATAATCAAAAAATGGGTATGTATTAGTAAGTACACATGGTGTTTACTTCACTAAAGAATCAGGGAAGGTTTGCTAAGGGAAAATGCAAATTCACCGAGTCCTGAAGAATGAGTAAGATACAGCTTGATGAAAAATCTTCATAAAGCCATTTCAAGTAATATAGAAAGAAATGGTTTAATGAAAGAAGAGAGCTGCATATTAAAATGGAGAGGGGCATGCTGGAAGTTGAGGTTGGATAATTCCATTCACCTAGAAATGACTCTATAACCTACGGTACATGGGTAATACAATAAAGGATTAACGGAAAGCTAGCAGGTACCACTTGACAAGTGAAAACATCACATCTCATTTTTGAGATGTGAATCATGTAATATAGCCAATTTAACTGAATTATTTCAAAAACCATAGAATGGGCCAAACTATCTTATTTAAAGAAGGCCTGTCTTCCCTTAAGCAATGGAAAAAAAGATATTTAAGTGCTCACAGTGTTGTTCATAAACATGTAGACCACAGACAAATTAAATTTTATTTAATATTTTAGAACATATTGACTGTATGTGTGTGTATGTGTATATTTTCTGCTGACCCAGGTTATAAGAAGAGAAAGAAGAGAAGGATGAGAAGAAAAACCAATTCTTTGCCCTGCGATTGTACTGATCCACTTCAAATTAATATAATTTTAAAAATTTGATTTAAATGAGCAAATCTATTAGAAGCTTGTCATGTGCCAGATGATCTTCTCAGGAAGGAGATATCTGATGTACAATCTCTGACCTCTGGGAATATTTAGTCTCATAGGAAAATTGTAAGTACAAAATTAGTAGTCACAAACAATTTTTTTAGCTAATAATAGGTACAGGACAGGATATTAAGATATAGACATAAGAACACAGAACCCACCCCTTACCTACATGAGCTTGTCCATTAGCAAGAAAACAGACATCATTAGAATTATTCCAAAAGCTGTGCATGGGCTTACCAAGGAGAAGTCATAGAATGTTCCACTACTCCCCCAGACTCTGAAAATCCCCACCATCAAGACTGGATTTCTCTAATGTTTCCAGAAAATTAAAAGTGGAGAGTTGCTATCTGGGTGAATTAGGTAGTTGCTCAGACTTTTCAAAGGCATTCCAGAAGCTGCTTACAATGAGAAATACACATAGGTGTACCTCAACATTCTTATTCTCACCCCAAATCCTGAGAATAAATTATATCACACTGTTAACTTCACCCACTGTGGGACTGACCAGTGTGGGACTGACCAGTGTGGGACTGCCCCTTGACCAGTTATTCACATTAGAGATGGTCCAGGCCTAATGATTGGGTGGGTGGTCAGAGGCTCGGACATCAGGTTGTGGTCATGGTGGGCAATGGACACACCACCCAGTTCCTGTCATCCCAGTACTCCTGATTTTTTTCTTAGGCATGGAGGGATGTGTAAGAATGAGCACACCACATTTTATTTTATTTTATTTATTTTTTTTATTTCAGCTTATTATGGGGGTACAAAAGTTCTGGTTAAATATATTGCCCATGCCCCTCCCATCCCCCCGAGTCTGAGCTTCAAGCATGTCCATTCCCCAGACAGTGCACATCACACTCATCATGTAGGTATACACACATCCCCTCCCCCACCCCCATCCCCCCGAGTCAGAACTTCAAGCGTGTTCATTCCCCAGACAGTGCGCATCGCACTCAACATGTAGGTATACAGCCATCCCCTCCCTCCACCCCATCCTCCTGAGTCAGAACTTCAAGCGAGTCCATTCCCCAGACAGAGCGCATTGCACTCATCATGTACATATACACCCATCCCCTCTCCCCACCCCCCACCTCTGTCTGATACACAATTGGTGTTATTCCCAAATGTGCACTTAGGTGATGATCAGGGAAACCAATTTGCTCGTGAGTACATGTGGTGCTTATTTTTCCATTCTTGGGATACTTCACTTAATAGAATGGGTTCCAACTCTCTCCAGGAGAACCAAAGAGATGTCGTATTTCTTAACTCACCGTTATTTCTTATAGCTGAGTAATATTCCATGGTATACAAATACCACATTTTACTAATCCATTCATGAATTGATGGATATTTGGGTTGTTTCCACATCTTCGCAATTGTGAATTGTGCTGCTATAAACATTTGGGTGCAGGTATCTTTATTATAGAATGACTTTTGTTCTTCTGGGTAGATGCCCAATAATGGGATTGCTGGACTGAATGGAAGGTCTACTTGAATCTGTTTAAGGAATCTCCATATTG
>JAQIFY010002784.1:0-13069 GCA_028533085.1 Varecia variegata | reverse complement strand
TCAAACCTTGAGTGAAGGCTCAAGCAATTCTTATTGGTATAGTATAGCCGTGATTTTGAGAAAAAGGTGGAGGTGATTTTGAGAATCAGGAGAGCAGGTTCAAAACCCACTGAATGGGGGATATTAGGGAGAGAGAAGGAAGGGGCAGGGGAGACAGGTTTAGCATGACTGTTAGGTTTCTGATTTATGCAACTGGATGGTTTTTGAGGCAATGCACAGAAGTAGGGAACAGAAGAAGAACAGAACAGGTTTAGTTTTCTATTTCAGAATGAGATGTATGAGGCATACTGATTAAGAAAGGCCAGTAGCCAGCTTGATCTCCAGATCTGGGGTTCTAAGGAGAGGTCTGTGCTCCCCTGAGAATACAAATGGAGGTCCACAAAGAATAGCTCTGAGAGTCATCAACATATATCTAAAATAAAAATCTAAAACAAGAGTCTGTATTGCAGTGGTTCTTAACCTTTTGGGGGAGGAATTTGATCACAAACCCCTTTAAGAATATAATGAAAGGCCAGGTGTGGTGGCTCACACCTGTAATCCTAGCATTCTGGGAGGCGGGAGGATTGCTTGAGTCCAGGAGTTTGAGACCAGCCTGAGCAAAAGCAGGATCCTGTCTCTACAAAAAATAGAAAATTTAGCTGGGCATGGTGGCACATGCCTGTAGTCCCAGCTACTCAGGAGGCTGAGGCAGGAGAATCGCTTGAGCCCAGGAGTCTGAAGTTGCAGTGAGCTGTGATGACACTACTGCACTCTGGTCCAGGGGACACAGCAAGACTCTGTCTCAAAAAAAAAAAAAAGATTGTTTTTTTTCCTCCCAGAAAAATACACACTTATACACTCAAGATTTTGTATACCCTTTCAGTGGATTCATGTGTTTTCCTGAAGCCCATCTACAGACACCCCTCCAAATTAAGAACTTCTGGTGCAGCAGGTTAGAACTCTGGGGAACACAAACACTTGGGGGGAAGCAGCGGAAGCCAGGAAGAGGGCCAGAGATGGGGTGAGCAGGAGCAGCGAGTGGTTAGGGAAGCAGCACTGCCCTGAGCCTGAAGCAAGAGGGCTCCCTGGCCGGGGCCTGCCCTTCCAGCTGTGCTTCTCCTCCCCACAGGGTACAAGCCCCAGGGGACACATCCATCGGGATCCTGGGCAACCCCTGGTAGTCAAAGCTCTAGGTCCTGAGGCTGCTTCAAGGACGGGTGTGGCCTCTTCCTCTGCTGTCCTTCCAAGGGGCTGCCAAGGGGTGGCTGGGGGGTTGGGTGGGTGAAGGGAGCTTGGATGGCAGGCTGGGCTGTTCCCACACTTGGGAAAGAGGCCAGCAATTGCAGCACAGAACTGAGCCCATGTAGGAAGAGCAGCAGAGTTTGCAGGGCTGGGGCTCACTGCTCCATAGGCTGCCATGTTGCACCATGAAACTACAAGGAGATTGTTATTTTATCTTTAAACTTTAAAATTTTACACATAGAGTATGTGGGCCTCTGTTTATATTCTTGCTTTGGGTTTTTCCAGGGTAACGGGTGGGCTTGCAGGAAAATGAGGGCACAGAAAGCCAAGGAAGGAGAGTTTTAGGAAGTGGCAAATGTCAAAGATCTAGAAAAGCAGTGCCTCTCAAAGTCTGATCTCTCAACCAGCAGCATCAGCATCTCGCTGGGAATTCATGCTGGGCCTCCCACTTTTTAGAAACCACATGCTGGGCCTCGTGCCAGACCTACTGAATCAGTGACTGTGGGGGTGGGACCCAGCATTCTGTGTTCAGCATTTCATCTCTCTATAGCAGTGGCTCTAAAACTTTAGAGTGCTTCAGAATCACCGGGAGGGCTTTTTTTTTTTTTTTTTTTGAGACAGAGTCTCACTCCGTTGCCCGGGCTAGAGTGAGTGCCGTGGCGTCAGCTTAGCTCGCAGCAACCTCAAACTCTTGGGCTCAAGCGATCCTTCTGCCTCAGCCTCCCGAGTAGCTGGGACTACAGGCATGCGCCACCATGCCCGGCTATTTTTTCTCTATATATTTTTAGCTGTCCATATAATTTCTTTCTATTTTTAGTAGAGATGGGGTCTCGCTCTTGCTCAGGCTGGTCTCGAACTCCTGAGCTCAAACAATCCGCCCACCTCGGCCTCCCAGAGTGCTAGGATTACAGGCGTGAGCCACCACGCCCTGCCCGGGAGGGCTTTTTAAAACGTGTCACAAAACAAGAAAGGGAAACAGGCAGGAGAGAGGGAAAGCTTAGTTGGCCTCAAGCCTCCTTCCCCCAAAGGCCACTGGCCCATGTTGCTAAGCACCTCCTGCTGACATGAGGAAGTTCCTCATTCCCATATCCAGTGACCCGGTCTCACAGGCTGCATCTCTAATCCCCTGAGCCCATGCTCTCCTCCACATCTTCACTAATGGGACCCTCTTTAAAAAACTCTTTTGACATGGGGGGCGTCTCACTATATTCCTCAGGCTGGTCTCGAACTCCTGGCCTCAAGTGATCTTTCTGCCTCAGCCTCCCGAGTAGCTGGGACTACAGGTGTGAGCCACCATGCCTGGCTTGGACCCTCTTTAGGCTTTTCTCATCTCGACCTTTCCTTTTTTTTTTTTTTTCTTTCTTTCTTTCTTTTTTTTCTTTTTTTTTTTTTTTTTTTTACCTCTAACTGGTCTATTTCCAATGCCACCCACCTCCAATCCATTTCTCTTATTGCTTCCATTTACAACAAAATCTTGGCATGGCTTTTCCCTGATTAAAATCTGTTCATAGCTTCTCAGTCCCTATAAATTCCCAACTTCTCGTCATTCAAGATCTTTACTTACAGGCCTACGTACTCCTGCCTACTTTTCCACTAACCTCATCTTTCCCTACTGAATCAGTTGTTCTTCCAGCCATACTGAACTATTCCCTTTTCCTCAAATATTCTAGGTTCTGGCATGTCTCAAAGCCTTTGTCCCTGCAGATCTCTCTGCTTGAAATGCCTTTGACCATGTGGTCAACTCCAATGACCTGGTCAACTCCTAGTCACCCAGCTAAGCTCAGTGCAGGAGCCCCCTCCTTTGTGAAGCTCTTCTGGACGCCCTGGGCTAAGCATCCCTACTTGCTGCTTCCTAGAGCTCCAGACTGGTCTCACACATGGAGCTTTCCACAGTGCATCCTTATCGTGTGTGTCCTCTGTATCTTCCTACCATAACATGAGCATCCAGAGAGAAGGGAACCGAGTCTTATTCATCCTCCCACCTCTTCCTCTGTCTTCTCTCTTGCTGCCTGGCCTGCACATGATAAATGTTTATGGAAAGAAAAAACTGAATAGTGTATTTGCTCCTTAACAAGCCACTTAGCATTTTTGGGCTTCGTTTTTCTCCTGTAAGGTGCTGATAAAAGCAATACCCGGATTAATGAGAATTTCTAGTACATTTTCACACATCTGTTACCAGCCACAGTCATTTATTGCCTTATGTGTAGAGGTGTTAGACAAAGACATGTCTGTATTCCAGGAATTTATAGTCTAATTTGGGAGCTATGACATAAGCATAAAAGATAAATAACATCAGGCAACTACCAATGAGAAGCAATTTTGCTGAGAGAAGAGAACATACAGAAAAGAGGTAGCGACATTAAAGGAAGCAGGTAGAAACTAATCGTGTAGAGGATGATGAATACAAGGTCAAGAGCTTTATTTTGTAAGCAATAAAAAGATCATGTTTGAGCAGGCAGGGGAGGAAGGTGGAGGGGTAGAGGGAAGGTGTGGCTGAGCACTCCAGCTGGAGTTCGAACTGCGTGATTCTAACTGCCACAAACAGCATTATCTGTGCAAGCTTGGGTAACCTACTTAACCTCTCAGTGCCTCAACTTATTCATCTGCCAAACAGAGGTAGTAATTATAAAGTCATTTCATAGGACACTGTGAGGATTAAATGAGAAAAACTTGAAAACATGCATAGTGTGCCTGGCATATGTAAGCATTAAACATGTATTAATTTACATTCTCACTGCTCTGTGAGGAAGATTGTTCAGGAAGATCAAGCTAACAAAGATGGGTGCTCAGGAACTGAATACACAAGACTGGAGGCAGAGAAGCTTGTCAGAAGGTCGTGACAGTCTCAGACTAGCAGAGTTGAGGGAAGGGACAAATGGGTAACAATGATGAAGGAAAACCCATCTGCTCTGGTAACTGACTAGAGGAAAGGGATCTCAGGAAAGGAGAGGATGACGGTCAGGTTGGCAATACCTGGGAATCTGGTATTGCCAGATTCTCAGGAATATCTCATAGGAATATTCTCATAGGAATAGACTAGAAGTTCTGCTTTGGAGCGGGTGGGGTTGATGAGTGCAGTCAGAGGCGGTGGTGTGGAGATTTCAGCACGTTCCTTTAGACTTGGGATTGAAGCCAGGGGAATGCATCAAGGCTTCAGGTGTAGGTTTGGGGTGTCTGTGCAGTGAATGTAGTTGAGTTCTCTAAGTAGAGATTACAGAAAGAAGCAGAATGTCTTTGAGTGGGTTTACCTGGTTAATGCATTAAACCAATGTTTATTAAAACAATGTTAATTAGAAACATTCAACCAATGCTTCCATCTTTAGGCCCAGCAGGAAGCAATGCTATTCCAAGTCAGACCTATTGGGAGTAACAGCCCGTGTTGTTTCACAGCCCACCCGCCACCACTTCCTTTTGGCCATCTGTTTACTTCCATGCCGTGTGGTGCAGAACTCTCTAGAGGCTTAGCCCAAACTTGAATTTGTCCAACTGCCTGGACAAAGACCCTGTATTGAGAAAAATGTTATCCTTATGCAGGGGCAGCCCTCTACTTAGAGATGAGTGGAGCTCCTGAGAAAGAGGAAAACCCAGCCTCTTTTATTTTCATAACAGAATATTATCTTTGTTGCCCAAACAGATGTCCATTGCTCTTCAGCCAATCCAGAGGTTACTTTAAACAACAGGGTAGGTCCCCTCCATCAAGCGACCTCAACAGATGTTTTCCAGAGGGAAGCCAATAAAGAGTGTAGGCTTGGGGTTTTAATTAATTCATAACAATGTTTTATACTTTTCATCCTGGGTTTTTCTGGATTAATAACTACAATAGATATTTTATATGTGTGAAATAACTTTTCCTCCCTGATTATAGCTCCATATATTTAAAGGACAAAATTGCTACATAAATCTATCAGCTCATGGAGAATTCCTAAATCAATACAATTTGTATTATGTGTCACATATGTTTGCAGTTAACTTAGCTAAAAAGAAATATTAGTCAACAATGACTAATATTTTCATAGGAAGAGTACAATTGTGATTTCAGTAATTTTTTAAAATGATGAACTGTGTAAGTCAAAGGATGCCAAAGAAGATGCTAAGATTATACTTTTTTGTCTGCCTTTCATTGCAAAGCAGTTTTGTTACCTTTTGTTGTTCTATTAAAACATGTGAATATTAATCCATATACTTGATTCCTGTTACACTTAAAAGCAACAACTAGGTGACATATCCGCTTTCTCCCACTGAATTAATGATGGCATAATAAAATTGGTATTTCATTAAAAATCATCCAAGTAAGCCATTACATTATGGATCAAATGGAAATGTTAATCATCACAACAATGTTGATTTTCTGATGCAAAAAATGAATTTTAGGTGTGCTCATATTAAGTAATCTTATAGTTCAAAGTTTTTGTTCCATTTAAAAAACAATAGACTATTTTTTAGAGCAGCTTTAGGATTTACAGAAAAATTGAGTGGAAAGAACAGAAAGTTCCAATATAGCTCCTTTCAAATACACAGTTTTCCCTACTGTTAACATCTTATATTAGTGTGGGACATTTGCTACAATTGATAAGTTGATAATATTGATACATTATTATTAACTATAGTCCATAGTTTATTAGGTTGCACTCTGTGTTGTGCAGTTCTGTGGGTTTTGACAAATGCAGTCAACATTACAGTACCATACAGAATAGTTTCACTGCCCTAAAAATCTCCTGTGCTGCACTTCTTCATCCCTCCCTCTCCCCAGTCCTTGACAACCACTATTGTCCCCATAGTTTTGCTTTTCCCAGAGTGTCATATAGTTGGAATTATACAGCATGTAGCCTTTGCAGAATAGCTTCTTTCATTTAGCAATATGCATTTACCTTTCCTCCATAGTTTTTCTTCTTTCCTTTCTTTCTTTTTTGAGACAGGGTCTCACTCTGTTGCCCAGTGCAGTGGCGTTATCATAGCTTACTGCAACCTCAAAGTCCTGGGCTCAAGTGAATCTCCCACCTCCGCCTCCCAACTAACTGGAACTATAGGCATGTACCACCATGCCCAGCTAATTTTTTTATTTTTTGTAGAGCCAGAATCTTGCTGTGTAGCTCAGGCTGGTCTTGAACTCCTGGCCTCAAGCAGGAGTTGGCCTCCCAAAGTGCTGGGATTACAGGCATGAGCCACCATGCCTGGCCCCTCCATGTTTTTTTCGTGTCCTGCTAGCTCATTTCTTTTTATTGGTGAATAATATTCCATTGTATGGATGCACCACAGTTTATCTATTCACCTATTGAAGGACATCTTGGTTGCTTCCAAGTTTTGGCAATCACAAATAAAGCCATTGTATATGTTCATGTTCTGGCGAGGAATTTGTCTATGAGAGATTCTTATGACGAATCCAAACAAAGGAGATTCTCTTAAATGTTTTAGTGCCTAGATGCATAGAGACATTGTATACCTCTATGGCTGGCCCAGTATTAACCAGTCTTGGTAAATTATAGGTTTATAGAATATAGAAAATCCCTATCTATTCACCTCCTTAGAACAATTTCTAATTCAAATGACATGTGTTGGTCTCCAGTAAAGGGATTTGCTTATATTCATAGAATTAATGAAATAAGACTAAGTATTAAGCTGGGTGAGCTTAATACAGAAAATGCATATTATGAAATTAATCATATATGAACAATGTTAAAGATTCATAAGCAAAATTTTATTTTGCAATAACTATTTTTTGTGATTATGAAGATATAACCTGATCCAGGAAGGAAATGAATAAACAGTTGTTCTTTTTAGAAATTAATAAACTATCTACTGTACAAGCCCATACACCTATAGTACAATGAAAGAATGAAGATAACTTCTTTACATTGTGAATGGTTATGAGAAATCCTAATGTTATCTACCTCATATATGCCAATATTTTCTCACCTGTCCTGAATTAATTGGAAGCTCACAGTACTCATATGAAAAGAGTCATATCATAGCTTTGGTATAATTACTGTGGCTGCAATAAAACTACAACATACACATAAACATATAACCCCAAATAGATCCATTCTAAATGGATGAAGTAATAATATAATTTATTTTAAAAAGTACCCTTCAAAGACATTTTTCTTGATTAAATCTGTACCACTTCATTTTTCCTGCCTCCTTAAAAGGTTCTTAAAATTTATCCATGAAGTTTCTTCCATCTAATTACATGAACTGTGTCACATGATGTCACATGCTGGTTAAATGCATGAGAGGTGCAGTTGCTCACATAAACCAAACATAAAAAATACTGAGGTTATTATCAGAAGACTGGTAGTTAAGGATTATGTCTTGCACGGTTATGGGATTCCACAAAAAGTGTTCTAGTTAGAACAGATATATTTTCTTTCTCCTAAAACCAGCATAATGAGGCAAAATATTTGAGTGAAAACAAATAACACAAAAGTACAACTCTTGGAGGAAAACATCTGACATTTACCATCAGTTTTGGGGAGATGAAACATCAACACTTAAATGATGCAGTCCATCACGTGAATCTGTAACGTGTCTATGTCAGGCAGGACTTCCCCACATTTGGGGCAAGAATGAATTGGAATATTCTGTTGTTGCTGTTGTTGCCAGGTTCTGTCCTCAGCTCCTGGGACAAACATGAAATAAAATGTCATTGTGTTAGTTTCCTTTTTTAAGTAGTTTCGCTTGTTTGATTTTTAAGAACAGATGATTAATTTTAACATCAGTTAAACTGTGTCATCATTACCCAGTGGGACATGAACACAGGTGTCTGGTCTTTAACTGAAGTCATCACTATGCACACAGGTAAAATCTCCCAAAATAGTATCCCTGCTTCCCTATTATTTTGGGATTTAAACTCTATTCTAGGTTCTAGGTATGTGAAAATATTAATACGTGATTTCAGTTCTAGGTACAGGGCAATACATGTTCTAGTAAAAACTATAATACTGGGCCAGGCATGGTGGCTCACACCTGTAATCCTAGCACTTTTGGAGGCTGAGGTGGGAGGATTGCCTAAAGCCAGGAGTTCAAGACCAGCCTGGGCATCACAAGACCCTGTCTCTACAAAAAACAGAAAAATTAGCCAGGTATGGTGGCACACCTATAGTTCCAGCTATTTGGGAGGCTGAGGTAGGAGGATCACTTGGCTCCAGGAGTTTGAGGTTGTAGTGAGACATGATGATGCCATTGCACTCTACCCAAGGCAACAGAGTGAGACCCTGTCTCAAAACACACACACACACACACACACACACACACACACACCCCTCTAGAATACTGGAGAGAAGCAAAGAGATGAATGAGGATATAAGCAAAAGAGAGAGAATGCAGAGAAGGAAATCAACAGAGCCTGGGAGAGGTCTCCTAGAACAGGATGTACCTGCTCAGAAGCAGAGGCAATAACCTCATTTATTCAGTAGATGCTGAGACCTCCAGGATGTGCAAGAGATTCTGCTGTGTGCTGGGAGACAGATGTGGCACAGAAGCCATGGGAGAGAGGCTCAAAGCCACAGGAGAGAGACTGACACAGTAAACTGTCAATAAATGATAATATTATTATGTACATAACACCAGGTAGTGGGTGCAGATACATGCTCTAGGGGGTTATCAGTTAATAAAGTACTTAAATACCTATTTAGAACACATAAACGCTTATAAAATAGCAGATAAGTACTAAAACAAAGGAATAAAATACTTTGGAAGTTCAAGAGGGAGATAGAATTTGAAATGGGTTTTAAAGACGGGGCAAGGGTTCACTGGGAAGAGACTGGAGGAAGATGGGAACACACATGAGAAGGGCATCTAGGTGCAGGACACTGCATAAACAAACATAAACATACGCAAGCATAGGCTTAGGACCAGTGGAAGGGGGTGGTTCAGTTTGGCTCATATCTGTAGGAGGGCAGAGTGAGACAAGGCTTAACAGTTGGCCATGCCAGCCTTATGTGACAAGGGGAAGAGTCTTGTCTGGATTCAGTGGGTCGTGGATGGACTGGAGCACTGTGGGAATGAGACTGGAGAATGTGTTATATTTTGGGTAGCTCGATTTAGAATCTATTGTGTAAAATGTAGTGGAATTTTTCTTCAAGTGTCTTTTTTATAGGATATCATCATTCCCTGAAAACCCAGAATCACACAGGACTCACCTCTCGGAACAAGGTAAGCCTGCTGGTCAGGGTCACTTGTTCTTGCCCCATGACGGCTCTGCATTTCCATCAAGGACTGCCTACTGGGATTAAAAGCAACACTATATGTGATGTTCTACAACCCTGAAACATGACAACATTAAGCACATAGTCAACAGAAGTAGGAGAAAAATAGAGTCAAACTACAATGCCAAAACCAAGGTTCATAAAAACCAGAACTTGAAACTAATTTGAGTTTTAAATACTAGTGGCACTAGGATACTATGTTATACAAGTAAATAATTAAGATTAAAACTAAATCAGTTAGGAAATAACCAAACTTTGATTGATAGGGAATGGATTAGAAAAAAGTGGCATGTTTCCAAATCAAGACACTATACGGCAATTAAGTACAGTGAATCAAATCTGCATTTATCAGCATTGACAGAGTTCAAAATCACAATGTTATATAAAGCAAGTTGTAGAACAATACCTATAGTGATTATGTTATAACTTAAACATAGAGAAATCAATATTATTTTGTTTTAAGATATTATGTAGGGGTGTGTGTATGTATGTAAAACTGTAAAATAGATGGGGAGACTCCCCACCAAACTCCTGGTGACACAGGTAAGGGAAGGGAGGAATTTAATGAAGGATGAGGAACAAATGAGAATTCAACTTTATCTACAACTTCCTTTTTGCCTTTCATTAAAAAAATACTTGAAGCAAGTAAATGTTAGCAACTGTCAATTCAAGATGGGGTACATATTGGTATGGGTTATTTTTTCCTCTGTATTTTACTATGTTTCAAAGCTTTCCCAAAATAAATTTTTAAAAGTCAGAAGCAATTTTTAGCAGTATTTTCTTTTAAAGCATATTAGAGAATTTAAAGTGTTATGAATATTTCATTCATGACAATGGCAAGATAGGTCATCGGGACACATAATGTTAGGTTTTCACAGCTTTTCTAAAAGCAAGGAACTTGATCAGCTTCCACAAGTTTCTGTCAAGCTTTGCTGTAAGCCAAACCAAGCACTGGGGACACGATCAAGTGAAGTGTACATGGAGCTTATAGCTCAAATTAGGAAACATGTTGGACAGGTTACATCTGCTACAGCCCATGCTGACATGTGCTTTAAGCCAGGGGTCCCCAACCTATGGTGAGCTGTATAATTATTTCATTATATATTACAATGTAATAATAATAGAAATAAAGTGCACAATAAATGTAATGTGCCTGAATCATCCCAAAACCATCCCCTCGCCCCTAGACCGTGGAAAAATTGTCTTTCATGAAAACGGTCCCTGGTGCCAAAAAGGTTGGGGACCACTGCTCTAAGTCTTCCTCTCTCTTTACCTTACCTGCTATCTTCAAAAACATCATTCTCTTTCAGCAAAATTGCCAGCTGCAATGCCAGTTGCTCTTTTTCTTCATGAATCTTCTCTCTTGCTGCTCTTTCAGCATGAAAATCAGAACAGTAAACCTCCATCTGTTAGAGGAAAGAAGACACAAGTTACTGCCTTGACGAATGTGGATTCTCTGTGGCTCTCTAACTGTTCATGAGGTGAAGAGCTAGTGCTACATCTTCTGATAGGCCTTGTAAATCACAGATCCATATTCCTGCTAGAAACCGGTATAATGACCACAACTTTCCAACTACAGTCCACTAGTAGATACAAAAGTTGTATCTGCATGAGTGCTGTAAACAATTCAAACCCTGCCATAGAGCTAATAACAAGGTATTGCATGTTTCCAGATAGCTAGAAAAGAGGATCTTGAAAGTTGACGCCACAAAGAAATGATAAAGATTTGAGGTGACGGATATGCTAACTACCTTGATTTGATCCTTATACACTGTACCCATGTACTAAAACATCACACTGTACCCCATAAACATGTATAATTAAATATCAGTTATAAACAAAATTTTAAAAATCAAAGAATTCAAAAAATTATCAAGTAAAAACAAAACACTTAACAGTAAATTGAGTGAATTGAGCATTATTCTAATACCAGTTTTTAACTTTCTATGTTGAAAATTAGTTTTTTTCTTTTCAAATTACTGATTCTAGGATACAAATTATTATCTATTACTTTTAAAAATAAAAGTAGTAAAAATCTAATTAGTCTATCAAAACTGTAGTTACCAAAGAAGTATATAATAAAGAGATCATTTTAAGGGATTTCTTATTAAATTGTGAATGATTCAGTATTTTATGATATTGATGGATCATTGGCTTTTTGAGTAAGACTTAAATTTGAGTTACAGTCTTAGTTTGTCACTTACTAGCTCTGAGCCAGTAATAACCAGGTCATTGTTTGTTCATTCCTATATCCCCAGCAGTGAGAACAGTGTCTGACAAAGTATAGGTACTCAAAAAGAGTTGCTGAATGAATGAACAAGGGTATCCATCAAGACAAAACAAATGTCTGTGTCCAGAATGTGGCAAAAATACATGACTACAGGAGAGTAAGAGACCCTAATAACATGAGTTATTCAAGTAAAAGAAATGCTATAAAGAACTCAGATGATACAGGTTAAGATTCTATTCCTCTAGAAATAAAACTAAAGCCATAAGTACCAGTCAACCACCTTCATTTCACTGGAGTCAGACAGTGGTAAGAATGAGTATGTATATAGGGAATAACACAATGATGGCATTATTATATTAAAAATAATGTTTATCTACATCAGATGGCCAAAGATTTAAAAGAAATCTTTTATATCCTTTGATACAGGATGTGAGGACATAGTGGCTCTCATCTTTTGGTGACAGTATAATTTTGGTTATGCATTTTTAGAAGACAAGTTGGTAATATTTATTTAACTTAAAAACAGGCATACCCTATGACCTAACCATTCCATTTCTGCATCTTAATACAGATTCCACAACTGCACAAAGACATACTTACAAGAATGTTCACTTCAGCATTGGAACATTGGAACAACCTAAATGTCTACTAATCCAGGACTGGCTAAATCTATCATGATAACATACATTTTGGAACACTGAGCAACAATTAAAAATAAATTTAAAAATAACATATAGGTAAAAAACCAAAAACAACATGTGGCTGAATAATAACATGAAGAGATTTCCAAGATATATTGTGAGTGAAAAAGTTGTACAAAAGGATAGTAAGGTCCCATTTTTAATGAAGCAAACAAACACAATAAAAAGAAATCTATCATGTACTTACCAAAATGGAATTTGGGGGAATTGGATCTTTTGGTTTCTACTTTATACATTTGTGTATTGTCTAAAATTATAAGGAGTAGCATTGTTTGTATACTTTAAAATAAATTTAAAATATTTTAATACCTAATTATCCTAAAGTTGCTTCTGAGATCTCTAGTTACTTAAAAAAGATTTCCCCCCATTTTGTTGTGATATTACATCTCAGGAAGGATGTATTCTCACTCATAAATTTTCCTCTAAGTACTCCACTCATTAGTACCAACAGTGGGCCAGCCAAAATAGTCACAGCAAGCCTCTTACACAAATCTTCCAGAGAACAGTAAAAGAAGAAATGTGCTTTAACTTGTTTTTATGAGACCAGTATAATCCTGATATCAAAACCTAACAAGGGCATTAGCAAAAGTAAAACTCTAAGCCAATCTTACTCAAGGATCTAGATAGAAAAATCCTAAGCAAAATATGAGCAAACCAAATCCAGCAACATATACAGAGGATAATTTGAGAGATCCAAGGATTAATATTTTTTT
>JAQIFY010002783.1:0-13070 GCA_028533085.1 Varecia variegata | reverse complement strand
GGAGGGGGGAGGGGATGGGTGTATATCTACATGATGAGTGCGATGTGCACTGTCTGGGGTATGGACATGCTTGAAGCTCATACTCAGGGGGATGGGGGGGCATGAGCAATATATATAACCTGAACTTTTGTACCCCCATAATAAGCTGAAATAAAAAAAAAGAAAAAAATCAAAGATGTAATACTTTCACAATAGCAACAAAGAAAATAAAATACCTAGGAATATATTTAACTAAGGAGGTTGAAAGACCTCTATGGGGAGAACTACAAAACACTGATGACAGAAATTGCAGAGAATTTAAAAAGATGGAAAAACCTATCATGCTCATGGATTGGCAGAATCAATATTCTATACTACCCAAAGTGATTTGCAAATTCATTGCAATCCCCATTAAAGTCCTTTTTCACAGATATAGAAAAAAATAGTACTATGCTTTTTATGAAACCAGGGAAGAGCCCAAATAGCCAATGCAACCTTACATAATAAAAACAAATTGGGAGGCATCAATTTGTCAGACTCCAAGCTATTCTGTAGGGTGATAGTAACCAAAACAGCATGATACTGGCACAAAAACAGTGATATATACCTATGAATCAGAACAGAGAACCGAGATATGAAATCATCCTCATATTGCCATCTAATCTTTGACGAAGTAGAGAAAAACATACACTGGAGAAAAGAATAATTATGCAATAAATGGTGCTGGCAAAATTTGATAACCACATGTAGAAGACTGAAACAGGATCTGTGCCTCTCACCACTCTAAAAAATTAATTCACAATGGATAAGAGACATAAACTTAAGGCTTATTCTTTTATAAGAATTCTAGAATGTTGGAAAAACTCTTATAAATATTGTCCTAGGTAAGGAATTTATGAAAAAGGCCCCAAAAGCAATGACAGCTACAACAAAAATAAATAAATGGGACATGATAAAATTAAAAAGCTTCTGCACAGCCAAAAACACAATCAATAGAGCAAATAGACAATCTGCAGAGTGGGATAAAATATTTGAATACATCTGAAAATATTTGAATACATCTGAAAAAGGGCTGATAATCAGAATCTATGATGAGCTCAAGCCAACCAGCAAGACAAAAATAAATAACCCTGTTAAAAAATGAGGAAAAGAAATGAACCTAAACTTTTCAAATGTAGATAGACTAATGGTGAACAAACACATGAATGCTCAACATTTCTAATAATCAGGGAAATGCAAATCAAAACCACAAGGAGATATCATCTAACTCTAGTGAGAATGGCTCTTATCAAAATGTACCCAAACAACAGATCCTAGCATGGATATAGAAAGAGAGGAACAATTGTACACTGTTGGTGGGACTGAAAACTAGTATAACTTCTTTGGAAAGTAGTATGGAGATAACTCAAAGAACTAAAAGTAGACCTACCATTTGATCCAGGAATCCCATTACTGGGCATCTAGCCAAAAGAACAAAAGATATTCTATAAAAAAGACATCTGCACTCGAATGTTTATAGCAGCACAATTCACAATTGCAAAGATGTGGAAACAACCCAAATCCCCATCAATACATGAGTGTATTCATACAATGTGGCATATGTATACCATGGAGTACTACTCAGCTATAAGAAACAATGGTGATATAGAACCTCTTGTATTTTCCTGGATAGAGCTGGAACCCATTCTACTAAGTGAAGTATCCCAAGAATGGAAAAATAAGCACCACATGTACTCACCATCAAATTGGTTGTAACTGATCAACACCTAAGAGCACATATAGGAATTACATTAATCGGGTGTTGGGTACATGGGGGTGGAATGGGTGTATACATACATAATGAGTGCAATGTGCACCACCTGGGGGATGGACACGCTTGAAGCTCTGACTCGGAGGGGGGGGCAAGTGCAATATATGTAACCTAAACTTTTGTACCCTCATAATATGCCAAAATAAAAAAAGAAATTAAGATCTCAAAGAGATATTAGAATTCCCTGTAGAGGGATATCTGCAGGTGAGGTGTCCCAACCAGGTACCTGATGGAGTCCACAGAGTGGTGAATAAGATCTGCCTGTTCTCTTCCTTGTTACCACACTCTCCCAATATTCAGTTGTGCTCATCACTTAAATAATTTGGGTAAGGCAAAAAAGAAGTGGACCTCTTGGATACACTCCATGTTCATGGAGGATATGGACACTCACTCACTGTGTTCTTGCTTTTCACCATGAGAAAATTTGTGGGCCAAAGGGATTTCCCTTTTAACTGAGGTGTGCAAACTTGGGGGAGGCTTAACATGGGCAAAGTGAACCTATTCTTCTTATCCTCTTATCCTCTTCAATGTATCTATTCTTGTATTTTTTTTTTTTTTTGCTTTAATGGTGTGTGGGAACTTCACTGGACTCTGGGACTCCCACAATGGTACACTTATCCATAGGTAGTTGTCAAAATTAATGTATCTGTGAATGGATGCCCATACAAATCTCCTATTCTGTGACCTGCTAACATCACATCCATCTAATTTAATGTTGATAGACATTTGGGTTATTGCTCTTATAACCAAGCCTCCATGAAGATTATTGCGCCTATTTCTTCATGTGCATTGGAAAGAATTTCTCTTAAAAATGGAATTGCTATATGACAGTATATGTATATATTGAATGTTACTAGCTACTCTCAAGTCATTTGTGATGTATTACTGAGAGTTCCTATTGCTTCACATTCTAATAACATTTATTATTTTCAGATTATAATGTTTGTCTCTCTGGTAGGTGTACAATGGTATCTCATTTTAAATTGAATTTGAATTTAAGTTATTACTAATGATGTTGATTATATCTTTTATATATCTATTGGCCATTTAGATTTCTGTTTGGTGAAAACCTTGATAAAGTATTTTGTCCATTTTTTTACTGGATAGTTTGCTTTCTTACTGGTTAATGCTTTGTGTGTCCTGTTTATGAAATATTTGCCCATCCAAAGTCATAAAGATATTCTGTTTTTTTATTTTAAGAATATTGGTTTGTCTTTGACTCTTAGGTTTAAAATTTATTGGAAAGAACTTTTGTATGAATTAAGCTTAGCAGTTAATGTTTTCTATATGGATATTGAATTGTTCTGACAATATATATTGTAAAGATTACCCTTTCCCCACTGCATTGCAGTGCCTTTTTTTACTGTAAATAAGGTGATAGTAACATGTGTAATTGGGTCTGGCCTTTATTCTGTTCCATTAGCCTAAGTGCCTATCCTTGTGTCTGTATCTACAATATCTATTTTATAGCTATAGGATAGTACTATATCTGTAAGATCTGCAGTAGTATCCCCTTATCATTCCTGATGCTGGTCATGTATGTTTTTTTCTTCCTTTTTCTTAATATATCTTGCTACATGCTTATCAACTTGGTTAACCTTTTCCACAAATCATGTTTTAGATATGTTGATTTTCTCTATTGTATGAGAAAATAACCTTGTAAAAAAATATCATGCATGATCTGCTACTGAGGCTAAAGTAGAAGTTTGGACTTAGTAGTATAAAGTATAGAGCAGGGAGTGGTGTGTTCTTCTTAGAGATTGTAGGTGGTCAAGAAAGGCTTCATAGTTTCACTTAAGCTAAGTCTTGAAATCTGAGTAGTTATCTATTTGGCATATTATGTTGTGAAATGTATCATAGGCAGAGGACATGACATACACAAAGTCAAGAAGAGACATTAAAATGGCCTCATCCATGAAGGGGAGATTTGCAAACTGATCTCAAACGGAGATGGAACCATCACAGGCAGAGCTGAGAGTAGAGTGTGGCATGGGTTTGTGCAAGAGTGAGGTGCCCTGCCCTCTACAGGAATGCTCAGGGAAGCTGTACTTTCTGTCCTGGGCAAGGAGGCTTGCAGCCTGGGGTGGTTTCATGACCTAAATACAGTCTCCTTTTGACTGGCCTAACTGGTTTGGCCTGCTGCTGGTGGCTGGATGCTGGAAAGAGATGTGCTACTTCAGGCAAGTGGGAGCTCAGTGAACCCCATTTCTACCTACTGAACTGTGGATTCTGGAGTGACCTGCCCCATGATAAGGTTTTCTGGTATAGTGTGGGTGCCTCTGCCACAACCTGGAAGCTACCTCTGGTGGCCTGGGAAATGCCCTCCAACCCCCATTGGGATGGTGCTTGTGCCTGACTTGGGGGAAACTGGTCACAGGATTGCCCTAACCAGCTCTAACTGGCTTTGCTGTCCATCTGACTTGTTGGTGGTGGAAAAAAAGAAGAGGCCCCTTAAGAGTTCCAGGGCTGCTCCTAATTGACTAGGGCTGGGCATAGGTCCCACAATTATCACCACAGCTGGCTCTCTCCTACAAGCACCACCTACTGGCAGGGAAGTTGACTTGTACAGCCCATTAAAATATTGGCTGATACAATTATACAGTACTTGGCTGACTGTTAATTGAAAGTGCCACCTACTGGCCTGGAGACTAAACTAGATGTTTTAATGTAATTCATACTGTTGGAAGTGCACAGGGCTAGGGAATGATATAATATTCCAGAGACATTTATCTCCTCTTCTTGGAAGAAGGTAGGGAACCTACCCATATCTACAGCATACCACTACTACAACCTACAGATAACTAAAATTTGAGAAAATCACCACACTAAGGCTATCTATAACCAAGGAGTTCATTCAGAGCCTTGGCCCTTGAAAGCACCACAAGCAAAGCCAATGGTCCTTATCCAACATATACTACAGACACACCCTTAGTAGGGGGAAATTTACCATCTGAACAAAAGTAAATTCAAAATAAGAAGTGACAGCATTTCTAAATGAGAGGGAATTAGTGCAACAACTCTGAAAGTATGAAAAATGTGTAACAACACTCCAAAAATCACATCAGCTCTCTAGCAATGGACCCCAACAAAAATGAAAATACCAAAATGACAGAGAAATAATTCAAAATATGAATTATAAGGACGTTCACTGAGATCCTAGAGATTATGGAAAACCAACTCAAAGAAACAAAAAACAAACAAACAAAAACTAGGACATGATTGAAAAATGTACTAAAGAGATAGATATATTTAGAAAAAAAGAACTTCTGGAAATGAAAAGTTCATTTAGAGAAATACAAAATACATTGGAAAGTTTTAACAATAAACTAGACCAGGCAGAAGAAAGAATTTCATATCCTGAAGACAAGTGAATTAACCCAATCAGACAAAAATGAAGAAAAAATAATTTAAAGAAATGAACAAAATATTTAAGAAATATGGGATTTTGTAAATCATCCAAACTTAATCATAGACATCCCCGAAGGAGAAAAAAAAAAGCAATAAGTTTGGAAAACCTATTTGAGGGAACAATGGTGAAAAACTTCCCTGGTCTTGCTAGAGATTTAGGCATCCATACACAAGAATCTTAAAGAACTCCTGGGAGTTTCATTGCAAAAAGTACATCTTCAAGGCGCATGATCATCAGTATAGCCAAAGTCAATGTGAAGGAGAAAATGCTACAAGAACTCAAATGGAAGCATCACAAATAACTTACAAAGGGAAACCCTTCAGACAAACAGAAGACTTCTCAGTAGAAACCTTACAAGCCAGAATAGGATGGAGTCCTATCTTTAGTCTTCTTAAACAGAATAATTGTCAGCCAATAATTTTAGTATTCTGCAAAACTAAGTTTGATAAATGAAGGAGACATAATGTCTTTCTCAGATAAGCAAACACTGAGGAAATTTGTCACAACTAGATCTGCTCTACAGGAAATGCTCAAATGAGTTCTAAATATTCAAACAAAATGTCAATACTCAGCTGTATAAAGACACTTGAAAGCAAAAATCTCACAACTCTTATAAAATGGTAACACAAGGGGAATACAAAGCAACTAGGTAGAAATCAATATGATGAATGGAACAGTATTTCACATATCAATATTAACATTGAATGTAAATGGTCTAAATGTCCCACTTAATTGATGGAATGGATCTATAAAACAACCCAAATACCTGTTGCCTTCAAAAGAATAAGTTAACTCATAAAGATTCTTATAGACTCAATGTAAAGGGGTAGAAAAGTATTTATGTAAATGGAGACCAAAAGAGATCATGAGTATCTATACTTATATCAGATAAAACATACTTTAAATCAATAACAGTAAAACAAGACAAAAGAGGTCATTATATAATGATAAAGGGACCAAATCAACATGATAATATAAACTCCTAAATTTATATGCAGCTAACACAAGAGCTCTCAAATTTATTAAAAAATAGACCATAATACAGTAATAGTAGGGGACTTCAGCACTCCACTGACTGCATTACACAGATAATCAAGGCATGAAATCAACAAAGAAACACTAAATTCACACTGGAATCTAGGACAAATGGAAGTAATAGATATTTGTCCCAAAACTGCAGAATATACATTCTTCTCATCAGTACATGGAACATTTTCCAAGATAGATCATATGCTAGGCCACAAAAGAAGTCTCAATACATTTTCAGAAAATTGAAATTATATCAACTATCTTCTCAGACCATAAGGGAATAAAACTAGAAACCAATTCCAGGAAGAACTCTCAAAACTATATAAATTACATGGGAATTATACAGCCTGCCCCTGAATGACCTTTGGGTCAATGATGAAATCAAGATGGAAATTAAAAATTTTTTTAAATGAATTACAGTGAAAACAGTTATCAAAATCTCTGAGGTATTGCAAAAGCAGTGCTATGGTGTAAGTTTATAGCAATAAATGCGTACAACAAAAAGACAGAAAGGTCAGAAATTAACAACCTAACATCATACCTCAATGAATTAGAAAAGTAAGAACAAATTAAAAGCTGGCAGAAGAACAAATAACAAAGATCAGAGCAGAGCTAATTCAAATTGAAAATAAAAAAATAAAACCAATGAACGAAAGAAAAAGTTGATTCTTGGAAAATATTAATAAAATTGATAAACCACTAGCTAGGTTAACCAAGAAGAGAAGAAAGAGGATTTAAATAAGCTCAATCAGAAATAAAAAGGGAAACATTATAACTGATACCAGGGAAAAACAAATGATGATCCGATCATAGAAGACCTCTATGCATACAAAGTAGAAAACCTAGACAAAATGGATAAATATCTGAAAACCTACAACTCCTCCCCTTAAAGCTTGAATAAGAAAGAAATAGAAATCCTGAGCAGACCAATAATGAATAGTAATATTGAATCAGTAATAGACAAATCTCCTAACAACAACAACAAAAAAATGTCCAGAACCAAATGAATTCCCAGCCCAGTTCTACCAGATGTAAAAGAACTAATACCAATCTTACTGAAAGAGTTCCAAAAGATTGTGAAGGAGAAAATCCTCCCTAACTCATTCCATGAAGCCAGTATTACCCTGACACCAAATCCAGGAAAGGGCACAACAAAAAAGAAAGCTACATATCAATATCCCTAATGAACATAGATGCAAATATACTCAACAAAATACTAGCAAATCAAATTCAACAGTACCTCAAAAAGATAATTCATCAGGATCAAGTAGATTTCATTCTGGGGATGCAAGGATGGTTCAACATATGCAAATCAATAAATGTGGTTCACCAGTTAAAGAGAAATTTTAAAAAAACATAAAACCATCTCAATAGATATGGCAAAAGCATTCAGTGAAATCTAGCATCCCTTCATTATAATAATCCTCAACAAACTAGGCACAGAAGGAACATATCTCAAAATAATAAAAACCACAAATGACAAATCCACAGCAAACATTGTAATGAATGGGGAAAAGTTGAAAGCATTCCCACTAAAAACTGGAACAAGACAAGGATGCCCACTTTCACCATTTCTATTCAACATAGTATTTATTGGAAGTCCTACCCAGAGAAGTCAGGCAAAAGAAAGAAATAAAGATTACCTAAATTGAAATACAGGATGTCAAACTACCTCTTTTTGCAAATGATATAATCCTTTTTAAATTTTTCAGAATATTGTAGGGGTACAAATGTTTTGGTTACATGAATTGCTTTTGTATTGCTTGAGACAAGGTTATAAGTGTGCCCATCACCCAGATAGTGTACATTGTACATGGTAGGTATAATTTCACTCATCTCCTCCTCCCCCCCACCTCCTTGATTTCCATTGAGTTTTACTTTCTACCATTCACCTGAGTGCTGTTAGTTCCAGTTTAATAGTGAGTACATGTGGCATTTGTTTTTCCATTCTTGTGATACTTTACTCAGGAGAATGGTCTCCAGTCCCATCTAGATTGTTGCAAAAGGTATTAATTCATCATTTTTTATGGCTGAGTAGTACTCCATGGTATACATATACCGCATTTTATTAATCCACTCATGAATTGATGGGTACTTGGGTTGATTCCACATCTTTGTGATAGTGAATTGTGCTGCAATAAACATTTGAGTGCAGGTATCTTTTTGGTGAAAAGTTTTTTTTTCCTTTGGGCAAATGTCCAATAGTGGGATTCCTGCATCAATTGGTAGGTCTACTTTTGGTACTTTGAGGAATCTCCATACTGTTTTCCATAGAGGTTGTACTAATTTGCAGTCACACCAACAGTGTGTAAGTGTTCCTTTCTCTCCACATCCATGCCAGCATCTATTACTTTTGGATTTTTTGATAAAATCCATTCTCACTTTGGTTAGTTGATATCTCATTGTGGTTTTTCTTTGCATTTCCCTGATGATTAGTGATGCTGAGCATTTTTTCATATGTTATTGGCTATTTGAATAGGGATTCCTTCCTCCTGATATAATCTTATGCTTAGAAAACCCTGAAGCCTCCTTCAAAAGACTCTTAGAATTAATAAATAAATTCAGTAAAGTCTCAGGTTACAAAATCAATGTTGAAATTCCATAATCCGGTACTGACCAAGCTGAGAATCAAATCAAGAACTCAATCTCATTTAAAATAGCTGCAATAAAAAATACCTAGAAATATACTTTTCCAAGGTGGTGAAAGAACTTGACAAGGAGAACCAAAAAGCACTGATCGAAAAAAAAAATCATAGCTGATACAATCAAATGGATAAACATCCCATGAAAAATCAATATTGTTAAAATGACCAATTGTACTGCCCAAAGTAATCTACAGATTCAGTGCAATTCCTATGAAAATACAAGTTTCACTTTTCAGAGATTTAGAAAAAACAACCCTAAATTTTATATGAAACCAGAAAAGACCAAATAGCTAAAGAACAAATTGGGAGGCACCACATATACCCAACTTCAAATTATATGACAAGGCTATAAGTAACCCACACAGCGTGGTATTACTATGAAAATAGTAATATTTTCATATAGATCAATGAAACAAAATGGGGAACCCAGAAATAAAACCATATGTCTACAACCAACTGATTTTTAACAATGCACACAAAAACATACACTGGGGAAAGCACCCCCTATTCAATAAATGGTTCTGGGGAAATGGGGCAGCCACATGCAAAAGAATGAAAGTGGATCCCTATCTCTCACCATGTGTAAAAATTTACTCAAGAGATAATGCAGACAAATGTAAGTGCTAAAACCATAAAAATTCTAGAATAAAACCTAGGAAAAACTGTTCCGTACATTGGTCTAGGCAAAAAAAAATTATGTTTAAGGTCCAAAGAACAAATGCAACAAAGCCAAAAATAAACCAATGGGACTTAATTAAACTGAAAAAACTTCTTACAGCAAAAGAAATAGTCAACAGAGTAAATACACAACCTACAGAATGGGAGAAAATATTTGCAAACTATACATTTGACAAAGGAATAATATCCAGAATCTATAAGGAATTCAAATCAGCAAGAGAAACAACAAATAACTATTAAAAAGTGGAAACATGTCATAAACAGACATTTTTCAAAAGAAAAGGTACAAATGGCCAATAAACATATGAAAAATGCTAACGTCACTGATCATCAGGGAAATGCAAATTAGAACTACAATGAGATACCACCTTACGGCTGTCAGGATGACCACTATAAAAAGTCAAAAAGCAATAGATGTTTGAGCAGATGCAGTAAAAAGGAAACACTCAGACACTATTGGTATGAGTGTAAATTAGTAAAATATCTATGGAAAACAGTATGGAGATTCCCCAACGAACTAAAAGTAGCCCTACCATTCAATCCAGGAATCCCACTACTACCCAAAGGAAACAAGGTCACTATATCAAAAAGACACTTGCACTCATGTACTTATTGCAGCATAATTCAAAATTGCAAAAATATGGAATCAACCCAAGTATACATCAACTGATGAATGGATAAAGAATATGTGATATATACATACATTATATATATATATGTGTGTGTGTGTGTGTGTGTGTGTGTGTACACACACCATCAAATACAATTCAGCCATAAAAAAAGAATGAAATAATGTCTTTTGCAGCAACTTGGAGGAACTGGAGCCATTATCCTAAATGAAATAACTCAGGAAGGGAAAAACAATTACCACCTGCTTTCACTTATAAGTGGGAGCTAAGCTATACATACAGAGTGACCTACATACAGAGCGACCTAATAGATATTGGAGACTCAGAAAGGGGAGGATGGAAGGTGTGTGAGGGATAAAAAATTACCAATTAGGTACAATGTACACTACTGGGGTGACCAGTACACTAAAATCCCAGACTTCACTGCTATACAATTCATTCATATAACAAAAAACCACTTATACCCCCTAAACCTATTGAAATAAAAAATTAAGAAATTAAATTAAAATGGTCTGTTCTTTGTGGAAAATTGCAAACATTTTGTTATGGCTTCTCTTTAGGTGCCAGGTTGCAGAGGGCATTGTATACAAGATAAAGGAATTCTGAACTTTGTCCTCTAAGTCAGGACATTTTGGTTCGTGTTTTATCTAGCCATTATCCACCTATGATCGGAAGGCCCTTACAGCCATCTCCAGAAAGAGAATAGTCTAATGGGTAGAGACCTTGTTTCCATCATCAGAGAAGCTCTGGTTTTGCCTGTTTTTATTTGGAGGTCTGTACTGGACCTCCAAAAGATTGATTACTTTTTAAAATGCTAGCAAACTTGTGAAAACTACTGCAATAAAAAACAAGAAGGCTTTCAACAGGATAAAGACATTTAAGATAGATTAAATGTCATGGTGAAATAGAACATGCAGGGATCATGTCTTATTTTTTGCAGCTAACTTGAGTGTCTAACCTTTAAGGTGTGGTTTCTAACGAAGGCCAGTTTCCCGTGGCTGGGGGAGCCCAGGAGCAGTTTCAGTGCACTGGTCCAATGTGTCGCTATGCTGAAGACCTCACCCCCATGCTGAGGGTCATGGCAGGATCTGGGATCAAAAAGTATGTTCATATGTTCATCTATTTCCTTTATTTCCTCTGCCTCCTGCTCTGACATTCATTCTCTCCTTGTTTATTAGTGTCATAGAGGTAAACTTTTAATCCTCAGGCAAAGAAGTATTAGAGATTTTTATGAGGGAGCTTTTTATATAAGCAGACTTCATGCTTCACAAATTGGGAGGACATTATGTAACAGTATTTTACTGAGAAAACACAAGCAAAGAGAGGCCTCATTTTGGGATGGAAGCAGAAGATCACTTTGTTGTTTGTCAATTTGAGTATAAGGACTTAGCTCACTTTAAATTGAACCTTTCTATTTCTTCTGCCCTTGTCACCACATACATATTTTCCAATCTCACTTGTGCCATCTATGCTGCCTGAATATCTGTTTTCCCTAGATAGCTCTTTATCACATTCTCTATAGCAGTGATCTCATAGTATTTCTGTTTCCAGCAAACTTGTAATCTCCTCCTCTCCTTAAAACTTAAGTAAATAACCCTACTTCCAATGTCACCAAGAAAGTGCAATCTGTACGGAACTTCCTTCAGTTTCTTACCATCAAACTTTCCTAAGTCTCCAGCCATTCATTCTGCGTTTTTTTTTTTTCTTCTCTTAGACTGGAGAAAATGTCTTTCCTTTTTGCTTTAGTATATAAATATTTTCACTTATGTTCTGGATCTCATGTTATCTTACTCTATGGTCTTTGTTTCATTACTTACCTTACTATGAGTTCAACTTCTCTCATACACACACGCGCGCGCACACACACACACACACAGAGGGTGGGGGGAAGAGATTATATATATAGGCACCTTCTCATTATTACTAAATGCGTCTAAGTGTCTCTCATCTTAAAAACAGGCAAGAGTCTTTCTCAGCCCCACATTCTCCTAAAGGTACTACTTTATGTTCCCTTTTGCCTTCATAACCAAATTTCCTGTATGAATTAATTATACCCATTGGGTCAAAATTCTCACATTGCCCTATCATTTCTCAACCCACTACATACTGGTGTTCACCACTGAAATCATTCTTGCAAGGGTCTCTGATTTTTTTATTACTAAGGATAATGACAACTCCTCAATACTTACTATTCATAATCTCATAACTGGTAATATTATTGACTACACCTTCCGTGAAACAATCTCTGCTCTTGGCTTTTGTGGTTCACACTGTTTTGATATAGTTCCTTTCACTTTCAATCTCCCTTGCTGGATCTTCTGCTGCTGCTCATCCCTTATATATTGGTACTCTAGAGGGACCTGGTTTGCTTCCCTGTTATCAACCTTTCAAAACGACTCCATCTACAATTGCCACTTCAACTATTTACCATGCACAGATGATGCCCAAATCTTCATCTCAGGCTTACTCTTCTCACCTAAGCTACAGGGCTATGTATTCACTGGCATACTACCCATCTTGGATACCTGAAATTCAGTATGTCTAAAACTGATCTTGTTTTCCTTCCAAGGCCCCCAAACATGATCCACTACCTCTATTCTTACCCAGTTTTGGTGACTGGACAACATAGGTTTGAGTCCTATTAAAACTACCTCCTAATTATGTCTTACATCTTTACATTCCTCTCCACCACCGTGGTTACAATTCTAGTTAAGGCACAATCATTTCTCTCCTGGACTACTACCATAGCCTTCTTTTTTTTTTATTATAGCTTATTATGGGGGTACAACCGTTCTGGTTAAATATATTGCCCATGCCCCTCCCAACCCACAGAGTCTGAGCTTCAAGAGTGTCCATTCCCCAGACAGTGCACATCGCACTCATCATGTAGG
>JAQIFY010002782.1:0-13070 GCA_028533085.1 Varecia variegata | reverse complement strand
ATATAGGCCTACACTAATACGAATATAGATTAACGTATCATTCAATCAAAACTAATACTATAAATTGATAAATATATACATATATAATCAAATCAGTTACACAAAGTAGAATATATTTCCATCAAAAAGTCAGCAAATAAGCCAACATACTAAAAAACATGAACTAACAGCTTTAAAAAATTTTCACTAACATGCGATAATTCTGAAAGCTACAGATGCCACTGGTCAGACTGTTCCATGTGCCATTAAGTCCCTCCTTTTTGGAAATAAAAACATCTATTGTCTGCTGATTCAATTAGGAAGAGGAGGTATCCAGTCCTCTTAACAGCGCTAGCTGTGGTTTTAACCCCGATGTCTTTAACACTCAGATGTCTGGGAGATTCTGTAAAATCTGTCTCAAGGAAGCACAGGCTACCATGTGAGCATCTGAAGGGAGATTAGCAAGCGACTGAATCAGCTTCTTGACTATTGTCTTCAAACACTGGTGGGCAGCATTCAAGTCTCTGTCAAATTGCTGTCCTTCAATCTGTAGAGCCAAATGACTGCAGATGTTTCTAAATTCAACGCTATCCTGAAATGAACAGCAAACACAAACAAGACATTAGACAGATTATGGGGGACATTTGCTGTGCCTTGCTTACTTGACTTCCATCCCCTTCTCTTCTGGTGACAGCACCCCGATTTTTTTTTCTCTCAGAGAACTACCCTCCTCCATTCTCAGCCTATGTAATTGGACCAAAGCTGATCCTAACTCCAGGGGCGAGGCCAGCCACTCCTTGGCCAGGTGGCCTGGTCAGGGATGGGCAGATGCCAAGGCCAATAAGCCACAGTCCCAGGTTAGCTGCTAGACAAGCTGTAAAGAGGGTCTGCTGTCCTCTCTAACCGAGGCTGTTGGAAAATACCTTGCCACCATAAGGACAGAGTTCGAATAACAATGAAGCCAACACAAAAGAAAGTAGAACCAAAAGATTAAAAGAGACTGACTCTAATTACACTTTCTGAGCATGTGAATCTATCCATACTTGAGCAATAACCCCCCCGATTTTTCAGCTGAGTCAATAAATATCCTTTTTTACTTCAGCCAATTGGAGTTGAGTTTCTAAAAGAGCTGTGACAAATATACAAATAGCCTCTGTTTCTATTATTCCACACTCACGGTGCTCAAAACTCTGTTCAAATTCTGTTCCACTACAGAATTTGTTATTTAATGGACCTGGTCTCAAGAAATTCCCAATGCAAATTTAGAAAGAACAGTTCCCAGGCAGTTTAAAAGAATGAAGTCATTTAATAGATTTTTAATCTCCAAACATTTTACATTCTAAAATCCATTGCAAATAAATAGCATATTGAAATCATTCCACATTAGTGATCATGGTGACTATATGATCTATTTTCAATATAGGGAAATGACTTTCCCCGGACTTCTGGTTCTGGCAACGCAGCACACTTAGTTTCCCCAAAACCCTTTGCTACTGAATTCCTAGAATTCTAAATAAAATAGAACAAACATTCTTTCTGAGCTTGCAAGAAAGTAAGGGAAATCTTTCAAGATCCAGGAAAAAAAAAAAAAACCACACACACGTTGTTTTAGCTGCCTACCAGTATCATCAAGAAAAGAAAGTTAGTCTCTCTTGAGCTGGGTTTGGGTGGAGAGTAAAGTTGCCCCTGACACTGGGTAACAGTGGATGTGTATTACACAGTCCTTTAAGTTTGAAGTTGTCGTCTACGTCACATACACGTTCTGGGAACACCCATGTTAAGAAATTAACTTACAATTTGCCATGAACACATGGCAAAAGAAAACAGAAACCTGTTCCCAGCAAACATGTCTGTATCCCACATCCCACAGTAGTATTCCTATAAACCCTCTGTTGAAGATGAACTCAAAATATTATTAATAAATTTAAAATATAATCCATCATGATATAGCAGACACAATGTGGGACAGGATTAAACTCCAAGAATTTCAAATGGAGACTATAAAACATGTTTAAAATGATGAAAGGTATAAAAGAAGGAATCGAAAAAAGTTTTAAGAAAAAATAGGCGCAAAAAGAACCAAATCCATGTCTAATGAAAACTATAGTGAAAATCAAAAACTCAATGGACAGCTTTTTTTTTAATTTTTTGTATGTTTATTGGCCATTTGTGTTTCTTCTCCTATAAATTGTCTCTTCCTGTCTTTTGTGCATACATCTGAGTTGTCTTTTCATCTATATTTTACAAGAACTCTTTATATATTTTCCCCTTAGACATTTATTTTTTGACTTTATGATATATTGTCACAGAGTAGTTTTTCATTTCTATGCTGTCAAATTTATCACTCTTTCTTTTTCTTTTTTTTTTCCTCCTCTTCTGTCTCCTAATCTATACCCATCTGTACAGATGCAGAGGGAAAATGTTCAACAAGTGTCAACACAGGCTATCTCTAGGCAGGGAAGTCTAGGTTGGCTGGTGGCTCATATCTTTGTACTTTTCTATATGGCTTGTTTTTTTCTTTTTTGTAAAATAAAGGGCATGTACCATTTGACCTGGATTTCCAACAAAGTGCTTATGATAAAACATCTCCCAACAAACAAAACAAATGTCCATGTATTTCAATTCAGCAATGGCAGCAGGACCACCACATGAGAGAGGTGCTGGGACAGAACCATAAATAGGTTGTAAGCCCTGCCCTCAAGAGTTCCCACACTACCATGCTTCTTGGGGTTTTTTGTTTGTTTGTTTTTTCTCTTTAAAGCATTCTTCCCTCCTTACCTTTCTGTGTTGCTCATTTCTGCTCAGAATGTGTCAAGGGGTTACTTGGATGATCTGTCCTGTAGCTTATGGGGTAACCTGTATTGCTGAAGCATATTGCTTGAGAATGGAAAAGTGAGGGAGAAAAAATCACTCTATACTATTTCCCCAAGATCCACATCAAGGGAAATTGTCCGCTTGCTTTATAGAAGTAATCCAACTCGAAGTACAAAGTGGAAGGATCAAAGGAAACATGCAAAGGGCAATTCAAAATAGAAGGAATCACTGAAACATGTGCTGACGTGTGCCTATTAGCCAGTCTGCAAAGGCATTCATCACCCAAAGAAGATGAAAATGCCTTTAAAAATATAGTTGTGGGTCCAAAATCTGAAGTCAATTTCACATTTACTATAAAGAATCAAAGAAGGCACCGTTTGGGGAAATTACACATACAATAAAATTCAACTGCTGGGCTGTACTGGTCCCTGAGGCCCTGGGCAAACTTCAGATCTCTGGCAAGTTTGCAAA
The DNA here is from genome assembly GCA_028533085.1 of Varecia variegata. Classification (NCBI taxonomy): domain Eukaryota; kingdom Metazoa; phylum Chordata; class Mammalia; order Primates; family Lemuridae; genus Varecia; species Varecia variegata. The sequence continues at coordinate 9,806 of JAQIFY010002782.1, read as the reverse complement.
GTCTCTTTATTTTACTATTCTAGTACAGCATATCCTTTTTATCCTTTCTCAAATATATTAACAGTCAAAGAAAACAAATTAATAGGAATAGGCTTTCCATGGGACTCTTAAGCCAGGAGAGGGAAAAATAAAACAGGTGATTGCTTCTCTTCCTTGCTAGGAGGTCTGAAGGCCAACTCTGGATCCAGTGATCATTACCTCTGGCCAAACTTGTGCTGATTCTGCCGTGGAAGGTGGCTGTCACAAGTCACAGCGTCAAGGCAACAGCCTATTAACTGGCTCATGGGCTTTCACCAGAAGCTCACATGATCAGTACTGGCGATGATTTCACTTAGGGTGCTTTCCATCCAATGACAGAGCAGATCCTCCCAGTGGCTTCTATTTAGCAAATCCCAGAGGCTCCCGAAAATGATGTAATATTCTACACGATGCTTTGTGCACTTTGCCAGAATTATTAGAACTATATGGCTGAGCAATCGAAAAGCAGGTTTTGAAACTTCTAAAGCCTTGTATAATTTCAGACTCTGGATAGGACATGTATTGATTGCTACAGCAGTCTAAATTGATGGCCAGCGTTTGCATTTTAAAGTAAGCTGAGATACTCTCCCATGACTCAGCTGATCTACTGGGATATTGGCCTCGGTCTGTTTAACTCAGTTAATGAATTAGTTAAATGTATTTAAAATGTGTATCAAGTCTCCACTACATGAACTACTAAGCTGGATAAAAAGCAGTAAGACATGGTACCTAATTTATATCATCCATCTAAATGTCTACTGAAATATGATTAGGGCTATGGTAAAAACACACAAAAAAACCCAATCCTATGGAAGAATAGACATTTATACACTCATAATTTAAGCAGAGCACAGGGTTCATACAAAGCTGGCTCTGATGTGTAAATCCTTTCTATGCCTTGCCAGATGTGTTATTGTCCAAAATTCATTTGGACACACTAGAGAAACTCATGTGCTTAGGAGGCAATCCCTTCAAGGAGATAGCTCTAGTTTTTAGAACATTTTTTTTCTTAATTTTTAGCTTAAATCTGCCCTATGGTAGTCAGAATAATGGCCTCCCAAAGACATTCACATCGTAATTTCCAGAATCTATGTGTGTGTCACCCTACATGGCAAAAGGGACTCTGCAGATGTCAGTTAGGAAGCACAGCCCTCCAGAGTTACAAAGACCCTGGGGATGCAGACAGAGCTCATTCCTTCAAGAGCACTTGACTTGCCATCAGAGCTCTGGTTCTGCTCCTTTGACAGGCCGTCCTTGGACAAGCCACTTTATCTATGGAACACTCAGTTTTCTCATTTGTAAAATGGAAACAATAATAGCTACCACATGGAGAGGTTGCAAAGGTCAAATTAGCCCACGGATATGAGAGCTCTTTGTCTTTGTAAAGCATTCCTTTATATCTAAGGTTATAAATAAAGAATTCTACTAGATGCTGGGAGGTCAGTAGGAAAGAGAGGAGAGGAGAGGAGGGGAGGGGAAAGAAGAAAAAAATCTGCTCTGTAGAAACTTAGAATCTAATTGGTGAGATGTCACACAGAGTAAGATTTAAGTTCAGGAAGAATTCTCGAATCCATCAGTGTGCCTTTGCAGAAGTGAGTGGAGGCTTGGAAGAGGCATCAAAGAAGCAACAGGTGGGAAGGAATTAGAGCCTACAAAATAGGTGTTGTTGGGAAAAGCAACATTTGACTCACAGGGAAAAGAGATGGCCCCTGTAATTAGAAGGAATAACACAAGCCAAGGTCTGGAGTCAAGAAGAAGGTGGGACAGCAGGAAGGGGAAGACTAGTCTGAAAATAACAGAGTTTTGTGTTCCATACCAAAATAATAGATTGTGTGGAAAGCCTTGAATGCCAGAGTAAAGTCCCTGGACACATCCAGTCACGGGAGTAACATGGCAAACCGGCTGTTAAGAACACTGGTCTGGCCTGTCAGCCTAGCACCTTCTAGGCATCAGACTGCAAGCTAGGCTCCTTCTACACTTGTCTCACTCCATACTCACAATGATAGGTGAAAAGAAATGTGGCTTGGGGAGAGGAAATGACATACCTAAGTCGCACAGCAAGATAGTGGCAGAGCTGGAACTAACCTCTCTCCTTCCGAACTCCAGTGTTCATCAAAGTCCTGCCCCAAATGGAAACTGGGCCAGGTGCAGTGATAACACAAGCCTGGCGGCCAGGCGTTACAGAGCCGTGGATGCTACCGTGGGGTGAACAAGCCGGAGAGGCATTAAACTAGCTTTGGGGATGGAACAAAATGTCTACAAATGAATCATGTCATTTCTTCCTTGGCCAGCTTCATGCTATTTTTCTTAAGGCTGACTGAGTGTTACAAGTGTTACAAAGCCCAAATTGACTATTATGGAATCCAAACTGAAGACTGGCCTGCTGGCCCATCCCTCTTCCCTGCAGCATAACTGAGAGGGCTGGGCTATTTGAAAGATATTCAAGGCATGGAACCTTCTACACCCCATGTAAAGCCAACCCCCAGCTAGTCAGAGACCTCCCAGCTGGAGCTCTCCCCTTCAGGGCTCTGTTCTCTCCTACCCAGTGCAAGGAAGGTCAGTAAAACTTGCCACACTTGTACTTTTCTGCATTCTACATTGTGCATTTATTAGGAATGTGCACATCTGGAATCTTTGAACAAGTGAAAATGCACCTGCAAAGTCCAAAAAGAAAAGTTAAGCCCTTTTTTTTAGCTTCTTACTGAAAATAAACACTCTCATCAAAACTCAAAGTTTGAAGACAAAAAGAATCTAGCACCAGGAGTCCATTTCAAAGCTTGTTTTCTGAAACCAACAGCAGTGCATAATAAAGTTGAAAATACAGTATAACTTCCTAGGCTCTAAAATGCAGATAACATAACATTTAAACAATTCACAGGGTTTCTTTTTTCCCCTACCATGTCACCTTGGAAATTCACTTCTAGATCTATGTAAACTATAAATCAGTTCATATGCACTTAACCACTGGCTCTAAAATAAGTTGGCTGTTTTCCAAACTGTCACATCTTGAACTACATTCTCTTGCACTGGCCTCTATAAGCTTGTTTCTTCCCACATTTTCCCCTCCAACTCTTCCTGAAGGCCTCATGTCCTCTACAAAGAGCATGAAAGAAAGGGGGAAGGGGAAGAGAAGAAAACAAGAGAAAAGAAAGAGAAAGAGGGAGAGAGAGAAAGAAAAAGAAAGGGAAAGAGAAGAGAAAAGAAAAGAGAAAACGAAAAAGAAAAGAAAAGAAAGACAACAAGTTAGCTTTTCCCCAGTCTTCTGTGATGGGGCCTGACTTTAATAAACACCTGGCCAGCAGACTGATCTCCACTAAAGTCACCCACTGCTGGGACCGACAAAGGCCCCTTCCTCAGATGCATTTGGATCCCTCATACTGGGTGTGTACCTAAAATGGGAATGTTGTTTCTGCTTTAGGGGGATGTTGTGAAGAACATACTATCATGAACTACAAATTGCCCCAACTTCATTTGGTTCATCAACATCTGGCTTTGAATACAAATTCACAGGGCCCAGGGCAGCCACCAGTTGCCTGAACCCAAGGTCAGTCTCAAATAGATATGTAACTGTGTATAATAAAACACCCAGTGAAGAATGACAGTATTTGCCAGTCACCATAAAATGTCTATCGTCCACAGGAAATTAAACATTTTACTTGTGGTGTACCCAGTGTAAATGCTCACAAATAACTAAGGTTCCTTATGCATTTGCTTTGGGTACAGCACCATTTGCAGTTGAAAAGTCCAGTGAAAAGCACTTTTGTGACAGGTACAAGCACTTGATTCAAGGACATTCACAAGGCAAACCCAAAAATTGTAAAATAAAACATTGTAGCATTTCCACCAAGATGTCAAACAAACATAAGTAGTTTGGTTTTAGGGCCTTTTATATAATATCTTTCCCAAAATTTTCATTTCAGAAAGCTATTATGTACTGATTTTTATATCATTTGTATTATAAGGAAATATAAAGCTATAAATAAGTTGCTTCTAGAGCAGTCACTATATCCATGGGTAGGGGGAGGGAACAACAGAAATTCTGTGACTAGTCACTGGGCCTTTTTCTAACAGACAAGCACAATTTTGTCCTGTATAAAGAGCAAACTGGCAATGACTACTGATGGTATAACCATGAGCATTTATTTCTTCAACAGTAAGTCAGTAATTTTTGAAGACACTATTCTCAAATTTGCAGAAGCTGGCTTCATAACTAATGTTAATGGGGAAAAAAGCACTCATCGTCGATGTCCTCCTATGAGCAACCCAATATTCACACTTGCAGTTTGCAATGACTGTGAAGCCAAAGCCAACAGTTTTATGACTGTTGCTCTTGCTCTGTTGAATGAGAAAACCAGCGAGGACTACTGAATGTGATGGAATAATTGGTACCACAATGAGCTGATTGAAACGGCGAGCTCACAGGCAAGTTTAATCTGCAACAGCAAGAAAGTTCTTTTGCCTCCAAAAGTTGGCTTCAGCCACAGTTTCCATGAAACCTGCTTCAGAACAGAACTCTTGGAAACTATAAATGTTTTTTAATTCCCAAAGGAAGAGAGACAACATTCAATCAGAATAGCTTCATGATTGGCTTGGCTAATGGTCCCTATGTGAATTGGTCATTTTCAGAAGTTTAAAAAATCCTAGACTGGCTTCCTTTTGGTGTCCTGCATACTTCTATGCTCCCTTTAGGTGGAAATGTCTAATGCATTCTCACTGGTGTTACTGATTTGATAATGATTGCTTCAGTTCATCCAGTGTCACTATGTAAGGTGGGCATCACAGAAGGAGGTGCACAGGCCACCCAATGTTTCCGTCCCTTCCAAAATTCATGTTGAAGCCCTAAGCCCCAATGTGACTATATTGGAACTTAGGGTCTTTAGGGAGGTCATTTAGGTGAAATGAGGTCATAGGGTAGGGCCCTCATCCTGTAGGATTGGTGTTCTTATCAGAAGAGACACCAGAGACATGCAGAGTTCTCTCTTTCTGCCCATACCACTCACTAAGGAAAGACCATGTGAGGACACAGCAAGAAGTCGGCTGTCTGCAAGCAAGAAAGAGAGCCCTCACTAGAAACTGAATTTGTTGCACCTTGATCTTGGACTTCCAGATTCCAGAACAGTGAGAAAATAAATGTCTGTTCTTTAAGCCACCCAGAACAGAATTTGTTATAGCTGCTGGTATTTTGTTATAGCTGCTGGTATTTTGTTATAGCTGCTGAGCTGACTAATACATCCAGTCTATGATGTGACTGTTGCAGCCCAAGCAATGTACAGTGCACAGCATGTACAACATGCTGTCTACCATGTATTCTCATGTATGTTATTTCAGCATGATGTTCCTAATAGCCCTATGAGCTAGTGCTGTGATGTTGCAGAATGAGTCAGATAAAACTCATCACTTCCTAGCTGCAGGGTCTTGAGCAAGGCCCTCAATTTCTCTGAGCCTCAGCTTCCTTCTATAATAAATGTTTATCAAGTTGGCCAACTCCATTCTCTGCACCAAATCTAACAATACTCAGTAGTGTTAAACCTTTTTCATCCACCATGAAGAAACTCATTTCATGGTTTTTTGCATGTGTTTGCTAATTTCTGAATGTTCAAAAGGAATAATTAAGTGTTGGTTTCTTTAATTAAAGAGTAAAATACTAGAAAAACATCTGTTATTATTGTGGTGAGGGTTTCTCTGCCTCCATGCCTGAAAATATCACTTCCTTAGCCTTCAAGTATTTTGCTCAGCTCCATGGTGACACTTCTAAGTCTGTCACTGGGCATGGGGCTAAAGCTGACCTCTGCATAGCAGAGGCTTCCTGGATGTCTCTTTGGGTCATTCTAACTCTGTTTTTGTCAATAGTCCCAGAAAAGTAAACAGAGAGTTCATAGATCAGATTAATATCAAGAATGGAACTCACAAAAATAATAGTCAATAAGAAATCATGAGGCATCAGCCCCTTAATAGTAATAAATAATAATAATTACAATAATGATAGTAATTCAAATAGATGGAGAGTAAGACTTTCAACACATTATCTCAGTAACTCTTTAGGTTAGAGCCCACTATCCCCACTTTACAAGTGAAGAAACCGAGGCATAGGAAGGCTAAATGTTAATAATTTGCAAGGCAAATTATTGGCAAGAAATAGCAGAGTAGATTTGAAATGCTCCATGGGACTTGATCACTGCTGTTGTCTCTGCTGCAAAGCCCCTGATGCCTGTCATCTGGGCCATGGGCTTTTAGTTCAGGTGAGTCTCTCACCTATCCTCCTGGGCAAGTAACACCACCAAAGAGACCTGATGTTGGGAAGGTTTCCAGATACTTCTAAGTGATACGCAAGCGTGATTTCCCTTAGCAGAAATCCTCCTGAAACCATTCTGTTGGATAAAAGCAATCTGCATGGTCTTAATTTAAAAATACAGAAAACACCTTTCCAAACTGTTTGAATTAACACTAGGATGAACAAAACCAAGTCTGTATAACCAGCCCCCAGAAAGACAGAATGCTGTCTCCTCAAGTCTGAGTGCTGTGTAATCAATAATCTGCAAACCAAACAGAGACATAACCTGTTCTCCAAACAGCAAACAAGCAAAATTCCAAGAGGCTGGGAAGGGGGCAAATCATGCAGAGAAACTGCTCCCTGCTTCTCTCTCCTTCTGAAAGCACTGGCTGTTCTCAGGGGCCCTAAAACTCATTATCCCCCTGCAAGTGCACAGCGGATGCCAGTAGCATGAAATGAGCTCTGGAGACTTCTAGAAAGTGGCAGCCACACATCCAAATGTCCACAAACTTTGCTCATGACAAGGAAGGAAAGGGGATGGGTAGGTGAGGGAAGCTTTTAGCAGGTTTGTGGACCGAGAGGATCAGCAAAGAGAAGGGAGTAGAAGATATAAGGAGAGAGGAGGGAATTGATAGAAAAAGTTTCAGGACAAGTGAAAGACGTGCTCCAGTGCTTAAGACAAAGAATTTACAAGGCAGGAGACGAGCAGCATTTATTTATTGGAGATAAGAATGAAGATGAGTGGAAATGTGTTTTTTTGTTTGTTTGTTTTGTTTTTGGGTTTTTTTGTTTTTTTTTTTTTTCATGTAGGAGGACGATATCTGTGTCAGATGGCCTCAATTTTCTCAGAAAAGTAATAAGAAGGTTCAGGTCTGGTTGAAGAAAGATTGGAGTGTGGAAAATTTTTAGGACCAAAAGTCAATTAGGAAGGGCTAAAAGGATTGCCAAGTAGAAATGACAGTGACACTAAGCTAGAAGTGCACGATTTGTAGCAGACTGCTTCCACAGCAGAGGACACGGGCTTTACTCCACTGAGTTGGGCCAGGCCCTCAGACCTGACTTTCAAACTGAAAACTATCTTTCTGTGATTTCTACAGGCTTCTATGATTTATCTACCCTTTGCTTGCAATGTAATCCAAGGTCCTCAGAGTGACACACGGGCCTTTCCCAAACTGGCCCCCACTTAAGTCTCCAGCATCATTCTTTGTCTTCTGCCATACTGAACTGACTGAAGTTCCCCAAGAGTCCCAGGCCCTTTCAATGCTTCTGGGCCTCAGATCACAGGATTCCCCTTTAACATTTTTTTTCTTTCGAATGGCTGGAGAGCAACATTCATTTTTCAAAAGGATGCCTCCTCCAAGAAGTCTTCCAGGATCACCTTAAGGCAAAACTGATCACTCAGTCTCTCCTTTTGACGACCTATCCCTATGCCCTGTATATGCTTACTAACATCACATGGCACTTCATAGTTCATCAATTCTAAGATGAACGTTTTTTTTCACATTTTAAAAATCCTGAAGTTAGCAAGGCAAGTGCCTGTAGTCCCAGCTACTCTGGAGGCTGAGAGAAGAGGGAGAGCCCAGGAGTTTGAAGCTGCAGTGTACTATGATTACACCTGAGAATAACCATTGCACTCCAACCTGGGCAACATAGTGAGACCCCGTTTCTTTAAAAAAAAAAAATCCCTGAAATTAGGATGTAACTTATTATAATGAATAGTGTATCATAGTTTAATTCACAGGATTTTAAAAAATGTCTTGGTGGTACCAAAAAAAAAAAAAAAACCACAAAAGGTACATCTTATTAATACATTGGAGAGCATTTGGTGAAACTGAGCTTCCTTTTGTAACTTTCTAAGCTGAGTGTAGAAGTACTTCTCATCCTGGTTCCCCACCCCCATTTGGCAATGTCTGGAGACATTTTTGGGGGGGGTCTGTCAACTTGGGGCAGGCAGCATGCTGCTGGCACCTAGCGGGCAGAGCCTGGGGATCCGGTTCCACATCCTATATATAATACACAGGACACCCCCAACAGCAAAGAATTAGCCAGGCCACGGTGTTGCTAGTGCAGAGCTTGAGAAATCCTGGTGTAGAGAAACAATGCTTATTTGGGTGTATGATACGCATTATCATGTTTGATTTTAAATAAATCTTTTACAGTGTGTAGTGCACCTTGACATACAGCAACTTTTTCCAGACCTTGGTTTGTACAGCAGGAATAGCAACTCTTGAGAAGCGCCATAAGCTTTTCTCATCAGCCCTCCCTAACTCCCTTCTGCTAGACTCCCGAGGGGAATAAAGCAGCGCTCCTGGTCAAAATGTGAAAGCCAGAAGGTCGCAAAGAGATTTGTGACCTTAAACCAATTATGTTAGTTAATGACAAGGCCAGGACTGAAACCCAGACGCCCAGATTTCCAGGACCCCACTCAGCCTGGGAGGCAGCTGCTCTGTTCCCTGGCTAAACTGGCTAACGCACTTTGGTACCTTAAGAGGAAATGCGCCCGACGCATATGAGCTGGGTGACTTAGCAAGAGTTTAGTATGAGTATTCACGCTTCAACACCCGGGACCCACCCGGCTCTCGCCCCACTTTATGAGAATTTAGGTTGACTCTGTAAGGCCCCGGAGCTCTAAGGGGAATTGGATTTATGCAAAAATAATTGTGATTCATGCATGTGAAGGTACTTTAAATAAATGTAGATGATTTCATCATACAAAAGGCAGAGGGGACTCCGGGGGCAGGGTTATTAATTTGGAAGGGGGTGGGGGGAGCTGTCCTCCATCCCTAGAAGCTGCACGTGTGGAAAGGGCCTTCAGCTGGCGCAGGAAGCTGATTTATGTGAGAGGGAAGGAGTTCCAGAGGAAGGTTTTCGCGAGGCCCCTCTGCGTCTGGGTTCTGCAGTCAGGCGAGCCCCCAGGTGGGTCTGGAAGAGTCCCCAGAGCATCACCTGGCCCCCTCCGTATTCCCTCAGAGCTGAATCACAGTGGGCAGCTGCTCTCAGGATCCTGCGGCCCCACCGATCTCCACTCTGGCCCAGCAGCCGCGCCCTGCGGGGGGACCCCGCGCGCCACAGGGGCTGGCGGGGGGCGGACTCACCTTCAGGTGGATGGGAAAGGAACGCTCCTGCTGGAGCGGCCCCAGCAGCGTCTGCTCCACGCTGACCAGCTCCGAGGTCGAGTCCACCACGCGCGCCAGCGCGCTGCGCATCGCCATCCGGGCCAGGGTGCAGGGCCCGCGGTCCGGGGGGAAGGGCAGCAGCTCCGCGCCCCCCTCGGCGCCCCGCACCACCTCCACCTCGGGGGAGCTGGCCCGCGCCCCAGCACCCCCATTCCTGGCCCCCACGCCCCCGCGCCCCTCCTCGCGCCGGGACCCAGGCCGAGCCCGCAGCGGGCCTGAGCGACGGGCAGGGACGGCCGACACGTGATCCGGGTCCCGCGGGCTCCCAGGGGTGCCGGGACCATCCCCCCAGCCCCACTCCTGCTGCAGTAGCTGCAGAGTCTGCAGAGCCACCATTTGGT
>JAQIFY010002781.1:0-13070 GCA_028533085.1 Varecia variegata | reverse complement strand
AAAAGACATTAAGAACCTGAGTTTTAGGTTTAGAACAGGCCTGGGTTGGAGCCCCAGCTCTGTTACTTACTAATCGTAGCTCTGGGAAAAATCACCTCCCCTCTGTGGGCCTCGGTTTCCTCATCTGTAAAATGGAGACAGAGTGTGAGGACCTAGGGAGCTCACGTTTGTATGCAATGTCTTGTATCCAGTGAACACTCTGCAAATCACAGTTGAATTTATTTGTCAGACTCATTGATTGTTTAGAATTTCCAACAAATGTACATGTAAGAATGTGTATATCTGTGGGTGTATGTACATATAACCTTATCCAAAGGTGATTATACATTGTATACATATATGTGTTTGTGTTTGTACGCATGTGCACAAATGTGCATTGCTTGCATGTGTATATGTGTATGTATATTTCATATGTATGTGTATGTGTGCACCCATATACAGAGTTTTATTCATCCAAAGATGATTATATATGTGGGTGTATGCATGTGTATATGTATATTGCATGCCTATGTATACATGTATGTATGTTATATGTGTATATTATATTAATATATTTATGCATGTGTATATAAATGGGGTAGGTGTGCATAGCAGTCTCACAAAGGTGATTTTTAATATATATAGATGTATATGTACATATGTTCATGTGTATGTACATGTATTATGTATTTATGTGTCTATATACTATACAAAGTCAGGTGCATATGTATTATCTATGCATACTGTATGTGTGCACGTGTAGGCACTGCGTGTGTGCGTGCATGTACACACACACAAAGTGCTTCCTCGAGCTGTTTTTCTCTCCGGGAGCAATGAAGAAATTAATTCCTTTCCAACTTATCTGGCACCAGCAGATATTTGGTATATATCCCCAGCCATGGCAGCCTGCCTGGCTGGACCCCAGAGCCCAGGCATGTCTGCCATAAGGCAAAGCCCCCTGAATCTGACAGCGGGAGACAGCCTGGTTAACAACCTTTGCTGAGAACGGGTTAAAGTATCTGATGTTTGCAGCTCCGTGAGGTTACACTCAGCTGTCAGTCCTTCTTTCTCCCCCTCACTCTCTCACCCTTTTTTCCTGCCTCCCGATGAAAAATATGCTCCGGCTTAATAGAATTACTCCCAGAGCCATCAATGCAAACGCTGTTTCAGGGCAATCTCATTCGAACAAATGTATTTTTATTTGAACAGTGTTACTTGAAAAATTAAATCGCGGTATCTGTTCCCTTTTCCCTCCCCCCGGCCATCCGTGCGTCCCTCACAATGGGGAGGAGAGGAGAGCAGAGCAGAGCCGAACAGTTTTTAAATGAATTTGATCTGATTTAATGATTCCTCTCTGCATTAATTAACAGTGAAACCAGCCAATATGTTGTGTCAATCAGAGACGTAGCCACAGGCATCCGTTTTATTTTTGGAGTCGGCTCAATGTATTGCTCTTCAGACGTTGTCTTTGGAAAGTTCAGAGCTGGGTTAGAGAGGGACTGGTGGAGAAAAGGGGACTGGATGTGTGTACGTGTGTGCAGGTGTGTGTGGATTTCGGTACCACAGAGACCTGGGTTCAAATCCCAGCTTGGGCACCCAATAACTGCTTCTCTTTGGGCAAGGCCTGTCACTACTTCCCGTCTCACTTTCCCCCTCTGTAAATTGGAGATAATGATTGTAACCACATCTCAGGGAGCTTGTGAGGGTGGAATGACTGTGGCACCTGGGACGAGGCCAGCAGGGAATTGGAGACCAAAGATGATGTCATCTCCCGCATCTCAGAAATCAAAGATTGGGTTCCAAGGCAGTGAGAAAACACTAGGAAATCAGGAAAAAGCTCCCCACTACTGGTGCCAGCCTATTTAGGAGACTTTGTACCCCAATTGTGTTACAGATACAGGGCCAGCTTCACAGCCTGCAACCTGCGCAACCACCCAGAGCCGGGACTCCAAGGTGCTTCTCCTTTGGTTGGATGCCACCTTAAAACCACAGTCACCACCTTAAAATTCTTAATAATTGTATCTTTGTGTTTTGGGAGTGAAGTTTGATGGGAAAATGAGCAGAGGAGACATAGGTACTAGGCACCCCCACATATACTGCCTCTTGTTTCTGCATTTGCATGTAACATTTGCAAAATCTGGGCTGAGATTTTTAGAACAAGGGACCCCACATTTTCAGTTTGCATCAGGTCCTACAAATTGTGCAGCCAGTTTTGTGCAGAGAAACTGGCCTTGGGTAATAATCAATTTTTAAAGGAAGCTCTATTTTTTTTTAAAGCAGTGCTATTGAGAAAATGATTATAAAGAAGATGGAAACATTGTTGAACATCATGCTTGGTATCCCATATCACATACATTTAACGACTTGGAAGTTTTCTAAAATAGGTATTTTGTTCCTATTTTGTAGATGAGGGAACTGTGGGTTGGAAGAATTAAGTAATGTTCTTAGGATGTCACAGCTAGGAAAAGATGGCTCCAAGTGAAACCTTGTCTATCCACGAAACGTGAACTCACCTTTTTCCTGTCTTGCGTTTTTTTTTTCCTTCCCTCCTTCACTTCCCTCCCTCCATCCTGACTTCCACCCCCCCCATTCCCTCCTTTCCTTCTTCTCTTCCTTCCTTCCTACACAGAGGTCTTCATTCAGTGCTGGTTGCTCTAAAAGGAAGTGAAATGAACTGATTGTAGTTTTAACGATTGCTCAGTTAATATTTCAAACATTTCTTCAGCAGGAGTCTATACTTCCTGGGATTGGAGTCTGAGCTAAGGGTCAGGCACCACATGCCAATCCAAAATTATGAAAGAACCAGGTTCGATGAGTGGAAAACTGATGGATCTAATGCCAAAGATTCCCTAACTATTCAAGCAAACAAAGAAAGCAGATGGTTGTGTGGAATGAAAGTTTTTTCTTTCTGATTTCAAATGAGGCACTATTGTCAGCTTAGTACCTTTTAATACATACATTGAAAGGATTTTCTTGAAAGTGTACGTGGAATAATAAGGGTTTTTTGTTTGATCTTTGTGATCACTAGAACAATACCACCTCTCTCTATAAATATTGTTGAAATCAAAACACCCTATGAATCCCTTACAGCAACAACTGTTTTCCCCATAGAAGGATCCGGTTTTCAAAATCCTCTTCAGGAGACAAAAGAACAGGTCCAGAATTTGAAGCTATAGAGTCTAGAAATAATTAACTTTCATTTAGCACCTACAAATGTGCCAGGTACTTTAAAGACTTTATCTCACTGAGTTTCGACAACAGCCATAGGTAGATCCTGTTAATACCCTCATTTAACTGATAAAGAGATGGAAACCCAAGGTCAGTAACCTGCCCACACAGCTAGAGAGGGGAGACACAGAACTCCCTGCCCAGGTCTTTTGGACCCCAGAGCCAATGTTCTAAAGCACAGCTTACTCTGAATTTACTCTCTGAAGGGAGCAAAGGATGGATGTCTCGGAGGAAGAAGGAAATGATGGAGGAAGCCATTTCCTAACTAGCTAATTATTTTTTTTAATTCAGGATATTATGAGAGTACAAACATTTTGGCTACATGAAATACATTTGCCTCACCCAAGCCAGGGCTACAAGCATGTCCTTCCCCCATACAGTGCACACCATTTCCATGAGCTGTGGGTTTACCTCCTGCTCCCTCCAACTCCCCTACCTGACCGGCCCCCCATATTACTACCATATGAGCACCTTAGTGTCGATCAATTGGTACCAGTTTGATGGTGAATACATGTGGTGCATGTTTTTCCACTCTTGTGATACCTCACTTGAAAGGATGGGCTCAAGCTCTATCTAGGACAATATAAAAGGTGCTAGAGATCACCATTGTTTTTGTAGTTGAGTAGTATTCCATGTTATACATATACCACATTTTATTAATCCACTCATGTATTGATTGCCACTTAGGTTGTTTCCACACCTTTGCAGTTGTGAATTTTGCTGCCATAAACATTTGAGTGCAGATGTCTTCACTATAGAATGTCTTTTTCTCCTTTGGGTAGACGCCTAAGTAGTGGGATTGCTGGATCAAATGGTATTTCTATTTTTAGCTCTTTGAGGTATCTCCAAATTACTTTCCACGGGGGTTGTACTAATTTGCAATCCCACCAGCAGTGTAAGAGTGTTCCAATCTCTCCAAATCCATGCCAGCATTTGTTGTTTTGGGACTTTCTGATAAAGGCCATTCTCACTGGAGTTAGGCGATATCTCATTGTGGTTTTGATTTGCATTTTCCCAATGATTACAGATGTTGAGCACTTTTTTATATGTTTGCTGACCATTATTCTGTCTTCTTTGCATTATGCCTTCTGTTCATTTCCTTTGTCCATTTATTGATGTGGTTGTTTTGTTTTTCCTTGTTAATTTTCTTAAGTTATATATAGATTGTTGGCATCAGCCCTTTATTGGATGTGTAGAAAGCAAATATTTTCTCCCATTCTGTAGGTTGTCTAGTCAAGCTGAAAATCAAATCAAAGACGCAACACCTTTCACAATAGCATCAAAGAAAATAATATTTAAGAATATATTTAACAAAGGAGGTGAGAGACATATATAAGGAGAACTATGAAACACTGAGAAAAGAAACTGTAGAAGATGTAAACAGATGGAAAACCCTACCATGCTCATGGATCGGCAGAATCAATATTGTGAAAATGTCTATACTACCTAAAGTAATCTACAGAATTAATGTAATCTGTATCAAAATACCAACATCATTTTTCACAGATCTAGAAAAAATAATTCTACATTTCATATGGAAGCAGAGAAGATCCCATATAGCCAAAGTAATCTTAAGCAAAAAGAACAAATTGGGAGGCATCAGTCTACCAGACTTCAAGCTATACCATAAGACTATAGTAACTAAAACAGCATGGCACAAGAACAGAGACATAGAGCTTCAGAGCAGGACCAAGAACCCAGATATAAAACCATCCTCATATTGTCATCTAATCTTTGACAAAGCATATGAAAATATACACTGGGGAAAAGAATCTCTATTCAATAAATGGTGCTGGGGAAACTGGACAACCACATGAAGAAGATTGAAACTGGATCCCCACTTCTCACCTCTCACAAAAATCAACTCACTATGGATAACAGACTTAAACCTAAGGCGTGAAACTTTAAGAATTCTAGAAGAAAATGTTGGGAAAACTCTTATAGACATCAGCCTAGGCAAAGAATTTATGAAGAAGACTCCCAAAGTAATCACAGCAAGTGCTTGGCATATCAATGTATAACTCATCATATTCTTATAATTGCTCACGAACTAAACTACAGCCCATGGGCCAAACCCTGCTGCTCTCTGCGTTTATAAATAAAGTTTTATTAAAACACAACCATGCCCAATCATTTATTTATTGTCTATGGCTGCTTTTGTGCTACAATGGCAGAGTTGAGTATTTGCAACAGAGACATTATGGACCATAAAGCCCACGGGATTTATTAGCTGACCTGTTGCTGAACACACTGGATGCTCCTGCTTTTCAGCCTCTCTCGGGACTTCACATGCACATCCCTTAGAATTCACACTCACCAAGGTGGGATTTATTATTTCCATTCTGCAGATGAAGAAACTGAGGCTTGAGGAAAGTTAAGTAATGAGTCCAAGTTTAGCCATCAAGGAAATGGCAAAGCACGGATTCCTTCACAAACCAGCTGACCCCAAAATGCACGCCTGCAACCCCTGGTCTCACCAGTGTGCAAAGAGTCACTTTGGGCAGCTGAGCAGCTGCCTCTCCAAGGAGAAGGGGCTTGTCGGTCTGCGAGGCTGGTGTCAGTGAATCATGCCCACCTCGTCCTCCCCCGAGGAGCCCAGTGGCCACTTAATACGAGCTGCCCCTTCCCTCCTGCTGCGGGGTCCCTCATCTCTCTCAGTCACAGTGTTGTCAAGGAGGGAGCGGCCATCCATCTTCACGGGAAGTCACCGGTCCCAGCAGGGCACCGCCTCCCCAGCCGCTGAACCAACAGTGCCCTGACAGGCATGATGCATTCTCCACGGGTCACCGTCGCTGTCCAGGCCTGGGCTCCTGTGTAGGAAGTTCTGGAATCCAGAGGAGTGGTGACGGTGACGAGGGAGACACCGGGCAGCTGTTTACAACAGCAGGACAAGGGCCGGTGCTGTGTTAGGCACGTGCAGAGGCAATAGGATGGAGGGAAAGCAGGCTGGCAAAGTGGAGTCTCTCCTAATATAATAACAACAGCAATAATAATAATAATAGCAACCTCAGAGCCCTTATTGTGAGCCGGGCCAGGCGTCAGTGCTGTGCACGTGTTAGCACTGAGAGCTCCCAGTGAGCCTATGAGTAGGACGACATTATCCCCATTTTGCAGACGAGAAGTAGAGAGTTCAGGACTTTGTCCAAGGTCACACAGGTGGTAAGTAGCGAATCGGAATGCCAGCCCAGGCAGCTGGCCCTGAACTGTCACCTTCTGCCGGCTCTCCAAAGTCCAGCGGGTTCCTGTTGAGAATGAAATGAGCAGAGTGTGGTAGGTGGAAATCCGCATGCCCAGCCTATGTTACATCTGCATGTTTTTCTGCCTTTTCTGGAAGGGTTCCACTGCTTACAAAAATCCAACAGAAAGATCAAGCACCAAAACAAGTTACTGTCTATTTTGTTCACTTGATCATTTATTCCGTAAATATTTATTCAGCACCTACAATGTACCATGCACTGTGCTGCATGCAAGGTGGGGAAAACAGGCAAGTTTTCCTGCTCTCATGGAGCTAAAACCTAGTGGTGCAAACAGACATCAATCTGAAGCTCAGTGCATGATTATACATTTGCAGGAGGGAAAGGATGCACTGCTCTGAGCACCTGCAGCAGGGGGAGCACAGGAGGTGCCTGCAGAAGGGATGCTGGCGCCGAGCTCTAAAGGATGTGCAGGAGTTTGCTCACAGAGGGAACAGCAACCCAGGCAGAAGGAACAGCATAGGCAAAGGCCTGGCGTCTGAGGACATGCAGCATTCGAGGAACTGAGAGGTGGTCAGGGCAGCTGGACAGGACCCCCAGGACACTGTAGGCCCTGGGAGGCATCCGGGCCTTTGTCCTGAAAACAATGGGGAGTCACTGTAGAGTTTTAAGCTGGCTGGTCAGAAGCGCAGAGCAGCAGATCCTGCAGGCTGGTAAGAGAAGCTTCGGTTTGGGTTTCGCAGTCGCCACCCACAGCTACTCCTACCAAGGAGGGTCAGGACAGGAATCTAGGGAAGGGCCAGAGACACAGGAGACGGGCAGAGAGAGCGCAGGGCGTGCTGCCCCAGTGACGTGGCAGAAAGACATCTCGAGGCCCTGCCTGCCCAGGCAGAGTGGTGCAAACTCTTCCTGCCCCTGCCCAGCCCACTGCCCTCTCTTCCTGGGAGCTGAGCTGGAGGGAGGCAGATCCTCAGGGCAGAGAAAGGCTGGCTGCTCTTTCTTGAGTGCCTGCTCCAGTCTGGCGGGGAGAGGTCGGGTAAGGAGGCTCTTCAGTAGTCCTGATGAGCCCAGTAAGGAGGAATAGATGAAGCCTCACCCCCTAAAACAAACTGGGGGGCTTCCAGCAGCTGTCCCTAGACTCCCACTGTGCCTGTGGGATGCTCCAGTCAGGCTGGGGTGGCAGCTGGGTTTCTGCTAGGAGATGGCTCCAGCTTCCCACTGCAACCCTGACTCTTCTGTGAGCCCCCAGCGGCACGGGGCAAACACAGCAACTGTGTCCCCAAGCCCCCTTCCACCTCCTGTCCCCATGGCCCTGTCCTTCCTAAGACCAAGGGTTCATCTTCACTAATAAATTAGGATTCTGCAGCACAGAGAGGTCATATAACTTAACCAAGGTCACAGCAAAAACAAGATAGAATGGGGAAAAAAAGAGAAAGACCTTTTAAAATAAAAATCAACTATAGCACATCCTGCTTTCTTGGGGAGTGGCATTGTTTGACAATTTGTCTCTTGGGATAAGTAATACATAATGGCAATGAATAATAATAAGTGTTCCAGTTACTACTGCTATATAACTGTGGCATACAATAATGATTTTGTTTCTGCCCACTCGTTCTGTGGGTCAGGGATCTGGACAGGGCACAGTGGGAACAGCTTGTCTCTGCCTTTCAATGTCTGAGGCCTCAGCTGCAAGATTTGGCGGCTGGGGGTGATCCAATGGCCAGGGGCTGGAATCATCTGGAAGTGTCTTCACTCACGTGCCAGGCAGTTGATGCAGGCTGTTGGCCACAGTCTCATCCGGGATGTTGGCCAGAACATCTCCATGATGCTGCAGTGTCTCCACGTGGACTCTTCGTGTGGGCTAGTTTGGGCTTCCTCACAGTATGGCGTCTGGGCTCCAAGAGTGAGCAATCCAAGAAAACAAGCAGGAAGTGCACGGCACTTTTCTGAACTAGCCTGGGCAGTCACAGAGCATCACTTCTTCTATACTATTGGTCAAAGCTGTCATAAAGTCCCACCCAAGTTCAAGGAGATATAGTCAACACATGCAAAGGGAGGAGTATTGAGGTCACACTATAAGGCACACATATGGGATAGGAGATCCTGTGACCATCTTTGGAAAATGCTGAATATCAAACAATCATGGCTAATCTCCCTGCTTTTTGAGCACAAAGCACCCACATCTCCATGCCATGTAACCCTGCGCATTGTATCTGGTATCCTGACACCAGCCCTGTCCCAAGCCCAAAGGCTGGACATATGACCTGTGCTGGCCAGTGACAGTGGCTCATCCCTCTGTGACGATGGGGTCACAAATGGGCACATGAGCCAAACAGAGGCAACTGGAGTCCTTTCCTTGCAATTTACATCAAGACATCGGAAGAAGGGAAACGGTAAGGACATAGTTATGGGACTGTCTGTAGACACATCTCCCTCAACCCCATCCCCCCACGGAAGACCCATTTTCAGAAGGTGAAAATGGGGTCTTATCCAAGAAAGTCAGAAAACCAAGATGCAGACGGAGGGGCGAGAGAAAGAGATGCTTCACGTCCTGGAGGTGGAAGGGTGAGTGTCCCCAGTGGGACAAAAGTCACAGACCGTAACTTCCACCTATTGCATCCATCTGAAGTGAGTCCCTAAGCCTGGCCCCACAGTCAAGGAGAAGGGATTTAGACTCCATTTTTTGATGAGAAGTGTGTCAAGGAATTTGCAGACGTTTTATATCCACGATGTCTCCTGATGCCCTTCCCTCAGACTGGGGCCAAGTTCCTACATCCTTCCCAGGGCTGCTGGACCTTCAGAAGCAGCTGTGACCACAGAGCCCCGAGCAATGGCCAGTTATTCTTGACCATCTTTTAGGAAGATGCGTAGAAATACTGCCTAGTTCTGACAAAGAGGGGGAGAATAGAAACAGGGGACAAGGTCCCTGTAGCCCGTCCTTGCTCTTTCCAAGAAAGGGAATGAAAAAAGCTAGTGACCATCATAGACATCTTTACAACTCTCGTTATCTTTCATATCCAAACAGCCCTGTGCATTGGGCAAGGGAATATTGTCCCCGTGTCCCAGAGGCGGTACCGAGGCTCAGACAGAGAGGAGGAATTGCTTGTGACGGCAGATACTCTGTGGAGTCTGGATTCCAAGTCCGGCTCTTTAATTTTTGGGGGTGCATCCTCTTACCTCCAACCTCATGCCTCTCCATCCTGTGAACTATGCACAGCTCTTAGATCATATGGGAGAAGCCGGTCCTGCCCGTGAGGTTTACACCCATCTTAACTGCTCAATAAAACCTCATGAGACTTCCTCGAATCCAGAGAAGTTAAGTCCTGACACTTTAACAGCTCGTTCACGATACACAAACCAGATGGACCTGGGCCTTGAATCCATTTCACACCATCAGGCAGCAATCACGTTATGGGCTCTGCACGCTGGCTGGGCACAGAACCCTGCTCTTTGTTCTGTCCCCAGACACCCCGGGGCAGGGGTGTAGGGTACCTATTTCCTGTCTTGCATCTGTTTATAAATGTGCCACCAAAGAAGAGGGGCTGTCGTTCTTTCCTTCTGGATGTAAAATACACTTTCAGCTCTTCATGAACAGAGACAGGTAGGATTTTAGGAAACTGGCATCCTCTGAAGAAATTAACTGCGGGATGAGGTCTCTATAGTGACAGCTCTCATGTCGTAAAAGATAAAAGTGTAGCCTTTGGCTTTTCTGCTGCTAGGAGTGGAAGGGAGTGGTTAGATCACAGACTCTGGGGTCAAATTAAATAAAAACCCTGGTTCAAACTCCAGCTATGCCATTCACTGTTGATTTGGAGCAAATGACTTAAATGCTGAGCTTTTTTGTTTCATCTGTAAGATGAGGATAGTAACACGTGATTACACAAAGTTGTCAGATACAGGGTAGTCGTGAGCGTAACATGGCTGATGTGTAATATGTGCTCAGTATGTGCTAGCAATTGAAGAGCCAAGAGCTCAGCCAGGCAGAGTTATTGTGAAAGACAAAAATAAACAGGCTTTGGTTAGTTTTGTTTATGCCACAGTTCTTCTGGGGGCCTTCAATATGCTAACGTACCCCGTGGGTTTTCCAGGTGGCCAAGGTGAGGGACATAAAGGTGTGTGTGTGTAGGGTGGGAAGCAGGTAGGCTTCCAACATACTTGATCACAGAAGATGACAGAATGATGGATAGATAGGTTGGTAGGTAGGTAAATGGATGGAGGGATGTATGGATGGGTGGATGAATAGATAGCTAGACAGAAAAACAGGTAGATCATATACCCCCTTAGAGCCTTCTTTGGCATGTCGCAGACCACCAGTATTTTGCAGAACACAATTTGAGAGAATGAACACAAATTACTTTAGTTAACAAATTGCAACAAAACATATTTTAATATTGTGTTTAAGCAGAAGAAATAGCTAATAAAAAATAAGAGAAAAATACAGAGTAGGGTAGGAGAAAATATTTCTAACATTTAAGATAGTCTTAAAAAAATTGCCAAAATCTGTTTAAAAAAAATCAACTTAAAAAGACAAAAAGCTGACAGAAATACATGGATAAAAGATAGGAGTAATCAATAAATATACGAAAAGATGGTCAACCTCATTAGAAATAAGAGAAATGTACTCAAATAGAATAATTTATAGACAAACATTTTAAAGTGCTTACGACCATTGCTGGTGGAGACTGAGTCACTTTCTCTACCCCGTCGCTAACATTAGTGATAAACTTTTTGCCTCTTTTCAGACAGCAGTTACATTCTACCCGGCAACATTTAAAATTCTCTTTGCTCTGGCTGTCTTATTTCTAGAAATCTGTTCTAAAGAACTGCTTTTATTATAATATATGCAACAGGGACATAAGAACTAGCAGTCTATTGCAGCATTTTTGCACTAACAAAATTTGGAAAGCAATCTGCAAGTAAATCAATTGAGGATTGGTTAAATGAATTATGGCATATTCGTATTACGGAATGTGAAATAACTGTCTAAAAAATGGAAATGAAATATATGTACTGACATGGAAACAGGCCCATGATGTTAACGGGAAAAAACTCAAATATCAGAACAATGCATATAGTATGTCCCCGTCTATGTTTAAACATAAAAATCATACGAGGACCGTTGTGTGTGTGTGTGTGTGTGTGTGTGTGTGTGTATGAATATGCATTCAGAAAAAAAAGTCTATTAAGATTTATTCCAAAATCTTAACACCACCTTTAGAAAAGCAGAGTGGGATTTGCAGAGAGAAATGAAGGAAAATTTTCTTTTTGACTTTCTCTTTTTTAGATTATTTGGATTTTTTAAAATTTGCAATGAATATGTAATAATTTTACAGTACAAAAAAGAAAGAAAAGAAGTAAAATCACTAAGCCTGCTGTCAGAGGAGAGTTTTATCATTGCGGAGCATTCGTGAATGACCTCGAAGGCAGACACAGCTGACACGTGGTCTCCCCGAAGGGGTCAGGCAGAGCCGAACCCTCGCAGACCAGCAACATCCATCAGGGTCTCAAAATCAGGAAGTTACTTCCACCACCTCTCTCAATAACTCATCCTGGAGCTTAATAACCTTTCCTTGCAGGAAGTTCTTCCTCTCATCGCAGCTGAATCCTTCCTGCTGCCCTGTCTGCCCTAATGAATGGGTCTCCTTTCTCTCCCCAACCCTTTAGAGTTAAGGGCCAAGAGTGAGGGGAAGGGCAGGGGTCACATCGATTTTCTGCAGTTGTCACTTCTGCCCCATGCGGTGCCAGTGCCCCTGGAACCTTGGCATGGAAGCGACCATAACCATCTATTACAGCCGGAGACCACCGAGGCTCCTATCCACTGCAAAACTGCAGCGGGTCCCCAAGGACCCCCTGGTCTGCCCATCCCCACTGCCGGACGCTGCGCTCTGCATAAACTCTGCCTCCCTGGCCTCTTTCCTGTCATATTTTATGCATCCTGATGGTCATTCAGGCCAAGATTTACGGAATTCATATCCTTTTGAGCTGGAGGAAAATGGGAAAGCCAAGATTTACTACCCCCCCAGGAAAAGCTAGGAAAAGGTGGACCCAGGTGCTTAGAGAGGAATAGGGAAGCGAGCTGGGAGACAGACGAGCATTTATTTGGTCATGGCCTCAGCAAGGTGGGGCCCAGGGCTCTGCCATGCCAGACAGCAAGCACAGTTCTTCCTGAGACTTCCCTCCCCTCAAACCTCCACTAGAGCACCTCGGGGGCAGGACCAGGAATTGCAGGTGACAAAAACCCAATGAGACGGAGCTCACGCTCTCCGTAACTTGGGATGCCCAGAATTGGATAAACAGGTACGTGGATAATTCCAATCCAAGGCAAAGATACTCAGCTTTCTCTTAGCACCGTGATGAAGTACATATGTAATACATCCAGAAATCAGTGAAGAACTCAGTGTGCGGCTTACTAGTACAGGTATTTAGACAAACTATTTTAATCTTGCTGAGTCTCAGTTGCCTCATCTGTAAAGTGGGATTGATAACAGCCCTTTCTTTGTAGGAATTACGTGTATATTTAAGGAAACGAGGCACGTGTAGGGCTCTGAGCCTCCCTGTCCAGGTTTAATTCACAGCACTGCGTCTTACCAGCTGTGTAACCCTAGGTAAGTCACTGAATGTTTCTGTGCCTCAGTTTCCACATCTGGAAAATACGTATGATCATACAAA